>PYUH01002722.1:12500-23852 GCA_016808085.1 Suaeda aralocaspica | reverse complement strand
TTGATGAATACATTGTGGAGTTCGAAAAATTGATCATGGTTTGTGATTTAGAAGAGAAGGAGGACAACAAAATGGATCGTTTTGTGGCTGGTCTAGATGACAACATAAGGGAGAAGGTCGAATTACAACCTTATTGGACCTTTGATGAAGTTTGTAGAGTGGCAGAAAGGGTTGAGAAGCAGTTGCACGTAAGCCAAAAGCATACTTCAAAACTTACGACCCTAAGGAGAAACAAGATACTTTTCCTCAAAAATTAAACTTTGATAAGGTTACTAAACCACCCTTCATCAAGGATAAGAGTTCAACTTCAAAGCCCCAAAGTAGTGATTCACGCATTGTTTGTTTCAAGTGTAAAGGGCAAGGTCACATTCAAAGAGATTGTCCTCATGCTAGGGTCACAACAACTCGAAATTGGGTAGATGAGGAAGACCTTGAAGAAGAGGAGGAGATGTATGGAGATGAGGGAGAGGAAGAGTATGCCAAATATGAAAATATGGAGGAAGAAACGGAGGAAGTCCAACCAGAAACACAAGGCCAATCCTTGGTGTTACGTAGGGTATTACAATCTCAAAGTGCGCAACCTTTGGAGAGTCAAAGAGACAAAATTTTTCTCACAAGGTGTAATGTTCAAGGCAAGCTTTGTGATGTGATTATAGATACTGGGAGTTGCACAAACGTAGTCTCTACATTGTTGGTGGAAAAGCTCGCAATTCCTACAAAGGTACATCCTCAACCATACAAGCTACATTGGCTTAGCAACACAAGCGATGTTAAGGTAAACAAACAAGCTTTGATTGTGTTTAAGATTGGTAAATTTGAGGATCAAGTACTTTGTGATGTTTGTCCTATGGATGCTTGTCATATACTATTGGGTAGACCTTGGCAATATGACCGTTTTGTGAAGTTTAATGGGCGAACAAATGTCTATAAACATCAACAACAACAACAACAACAACAACATCAACAACAACAACAACAACATCTACAAAACATCAACAACAACAACAACAACATCTACAAAACCAACAAAAACAACAATAACAACAATAACATCAACACCAACAACAAAAACAACTGCAGAAACAGCAGCTACAACAACAACAGCAATAAAAGCAGCAGCACCACCACCACCACCAACAACAACAACAATAACAACAACACCAAAAACACCAACAAGAGCAACAACATCAACAATGGCAGCAACAAAAACAACAACAACAACAACAACAATAGCAACACCAACAACACCAACAATAACAACAAAAGCAGCACCAACAACAACAACGAACCCACCATCAACAAAACCAACAACAACAACTACTACTACAACAACACTAGCAGCAACAGCTTTAACAGCAGCAGCAACAACAACAGCAACAATAACAACAACACCAACAATAACAACAACAACAACAATAATGAACCCACCATCATCAAAACCAACAACAACAACTACTGCAGCAACACAAGCAGTAACAGCTTTAACAGCAGCAGCAACAACAACAGCAACAAACCAGCAACAGCTTTAACAACAGCTAAAACAACAACAACAACGACAATAACAACAGCAACAACAACAACTACTACAACCAGAACAACAGCAACACCAACAGCAGCACCATCAGCAACGGCAGCAGCAACAACAATAGAAACGGCAGCAACTAAAGCAACAACAACAACACCAACAACAACAACAGCAGCACCAACACCAACAGTAGCAACAACAGCAACAGTAGTAGAACCAACAACAACAATAGCATCAACATAACCAACAACAACAACAACAACATAACCAACAACAACAACAACAACAGCATCAACATAACCAAAAACAACAACAACAACAACAGCAATAACAACAGCAACAAAACCAGCAACATCTTTAACAGCAGCAGCAACAACAGCAGCAACAACAACAACAAGAACAACTACAACAACAACAACACCAACAATAGCAATAGCAGAACAGTAGTAGCATCAACATAACCAACAACAACAACAACAACAACAATAACAACAGCAACAAAAGCAGCAACAACTTTAACAGCAGCAGCAACAACAGCAACACCAACAGCAGCAACAAGAACAACAACAACAGCAATAACAACATCATCAACAACAACAACAACCACAACAGCATCAACAAAACCTACAACAACAACAATTACAACAACAACAGCAACACCAACAATAAAAACAACAGCAGAAACAACAACTACCACAGCAACACCAGCAACAGCAACAACAGCAGCACCACCACCACCACCACCAACAACAACAACAACAACATTAATAACAACACCAACATCAACAATAGCAATAACAAAAACAACAACAACAACAACAAAAACAACAACAACAACAACAACAACAACAGCACCAACATCAGCAATAATAACAACAAAAGCAGCACCAATAACAACAAAAACAACAACAACGAACCCACTCAACAAAACCAACAACAACAACTACTGCATCAACACAAGCAGCAGCAGCTTTAACAGCGGCAGCAACAACAATAGCAACAAAGCAGCAACAGCTTTAACAACAACAAAAACAACAACAACAACAACGACAATAACAACACCAATAACTACTACTACTACTACTACAGCAACAACAACAAAAACAACAGAAACAACAGCAACAGCAGCAACATTAGCCGCACCACCACCACCCACAGCAGCAGCAACAGGAACATTAGCAGCACCACCACCACCAACAACAACAACAGCAACCACAACAGCATCAACAAAATCAACATTAACAACAACAACAGCAACACCAATAACAAAAACAACAGCAGCACCACCACCACCTCCAACAACAAGAACAACAATAACAACAAAACCAACAACAACAACAACATCAACAATAGCAGAAGAACAACAAGAAGAAGAAGAAGAAGAACAACAACAACACCAACAGCAGCAACAATAACAACAACACCAACAACACCAAGAACAACAACAACAACGAACCCACCATCAACAAAACCAACAACAACAACTACTGCAACAACAACAGCAGCAACAACTTTAACAACAGCAGCAACAACAACAGCAACAAAGCAGCAACAGCTTTAACAACAACTAAAACAACAACAACAACGACAATAACAACAGCAACAACAACAACTACAACAACCACAACAACAGCAACACCAACAGCAACAATAGCAGCACCAACAGCAACGGCAGCAGCAACAACAACAACAATAACAACAACAAAAACAGCAGCAACATAACCAACAGCAGCAACAACAGCAACATTAGCCGCACCACAACTACCCACAGCAGCAGCAACAGCAACATTAGCATAACCACCACCACCAACAACCACAATAACAACAGTATCGACAAAACCAACACCCACAAGAACAATAACAGCAACAACTTTAACAGCAGTAGAAACAACAACAACAGAAACAGCAGCAACAACAACAGCACCAACAGTAGCAACAACAACAGAAACGGCAACAACTAAAGCAGCACCAAAAGCAGTAACAACAGCACCACCAACAACAACAACAGCAACAACAACAACTACAACAACTACAACAACAGCAACACCAACAGCAACAACAGCAGCAGCAACAACAGCAGCAGCAACAACAACAACAACAGAAACGGCAGCAACTAAAGCAGCACCAACAGCAAAAACAACAACAATAACAACAACAGCAACACCAACAGTAGCAACAACAGTAACAGTAGTAGAACCAACAACAACAACAACAGCAATAACAACAGCAACAAAACTAGCAACAACTTTAACATCAGCAGCAACAACAACAACAACAACATTGACAACATCAACAACAACAACAACATCATCAACAAAACCAACAACAACAACAATAACAACAACAACAGCAACACCAACAACAAAAACAACTGCAGAAAGAGCAGCTACAACAGCAACAGCAATAAAAGCAGCAGCACCACCACCACCACCAACAACAACAACAATAACAACAACACCAACAACACCAACAACAACAACAACATCAACAATAGCCACAACAACAACAACAACAACAACAACAACAACAACAACAACAACAACAATAGCAACACCAACAGCAGCAACAATGACAACAAAAGCAGCACCAACAACAACAAAACCAACAACAACAACGAACCCACCATCAATAAAACCAACAACAACAACTACTACAACAACACAAGCAGCAACAGCTTTAACAGCAGCAGCAACAACAACAGCAACAAAGCAGCAACAGCTTTAACAACAACAAAAACAACAACAACAACGACAATAAAAACAACAATAACTACTACTACTACTACTATTACTACACCAACTACTACTACTACTACAGGAACAAAAACAACAGAAACAGCAGCAATACCACCAACAACAGCAAAAACAGCAGCAGCAACAGCAACATTAGCAGCACCACCACCACCAACAACAACAATAACAAAAGTATTGACAAAACCAACACCAACAAGAACAACAAGAGCAACAACTTACAGCAGTAGCAACAACAACAACAGAAACAGCAGCAACAACAGCAGCACCAACAGAAAAGACAGGAACTAAAGCAGCAACAACAACAGCACCACCACCACCACCAACAACAACAACAGCAACAACAACTACTACCACAACAGCAACACCAACAGTAGCAACAACAGCAACAGTAGTAGAACCAACAACAACGACAACATCAACAAAACCAACAACAACAACAACAACAACAACAACTGCAATAACAACAGCAACAAAACCAGCAACAGCAACAGTAGTAGAACCAACAACAACAACAGCATCAACATAACCAACAACAACAACAACAGCAGCAACAAAATCAGCAACAACTTTAACAACAGCAGCAACAACAGCAACACCAACAGCAGCAACAACAACAACAACAACAACAACAACAACAACAACAACAACAACAACAATGACAACATCAACAACAACAACAACAGCATCAACAAAACCAACAACAACAACATCAACACCAACAACAAGAACAACTGCAGAAACTGCAGCTACAACAGCAACAACAGCAACATTAGCAGCACCATCACCACCAACAACCACAATAACAACAGTATCGACAAAACCAACACCAACAAGAACAACAACAGCAACAACTTTAACAGCAGTAGCAACAACAACAGAAACAGCAACAACAACAACAACAAAAACTGCAGCAACACCACCAACAAGAACAATAACAAAAGTATCGACAAAACCAACACCAACAAGAACAACAAGAGCAACAAATTTAACAGCAGTAGCAACAACAACAACAGAAACAGCAGCAACAACAACAACAACAGAAACGGCAGCAACTAAAGCATCAACAACAACAGCACCACCAACAACAACAACAACAACAAAAACAACTACAACAACAGGAACACCAACAGTAGCAATAACAGCAACAGTAGTAGAACCAACAACAACAACAGCATCAACATAACCAACAACAACTCCAACAGCAATAACAACAGCAACAAAACCCGCAACAGCAACAGTAGTAGAACCAACAACACCAACAACATCAACATAACCAACAACAACAGCAATAACAACAGCAAAAAACCAGCAACAACTTTAACAGCAGCAGTCACAACAGCAACACCAACAGCAGCAGCAACAACAACAACTACAATGACAACATCAAGAACAACAACGACAGCATCAACAAAATTTATAACAACAACAACAACAACACCAACAATAAAAACAACTGCAGAAACAGCAGCTACAACAGCAATAAAAGCACCACCACCACCACCAACAACAACAACAACAATAATAACAACAACACCAACAACACCACCACCACCAACAACAACAACAACAACGAACCCACCATCAACAAAACCAACAACAACAACTACTGCAACAGCTTTAACAGCAGCAGCAACAACAACAGCAACAAAGCAGCAACAGCTTTAACAACAACTAAAACAACAACGACAACGACAATAACAACAGCAATAACTACAACAACTACTACTACTACAGCAACAACAACAAAAACAATAGCAACACCACCAACAGCAGCAACAACAGCAACATTAGCCGCACCACCGCCACACACAGCAGCAGCAACAGCAACATTAGCAGCACCACCACCACCAACAACCACAATAACAACAGTATCGACAAAACCAACACCAACAAGAACAACAACAGCAACAACTTTAACAGCAGTAGCAACAACAACAACAGAAACAGCAGCAGCAGCAACAACAACAACAGAAACAGCAACAACTAAAGCAGCACCAACAACAACACCAACAACAGCAACAACTACAACAACAGCACCAACAACAGCAACAACTACAACAACAACAGAAACGGCAGCAACTAAAGCTGCACCAACAACAACAACAACAGCACCACCACCAACAACAACAACAACCACAATAGCAACACTAACAGTAGCAACAACAGCAACAATAGTAGAACCAACAACAACAACAGCAACAAAACCAGCAACAGCTTTAACTGCAGTAGCAACAACAACAGCAACAAAGCAGCAACAGCTTTAACAACAACTAAAACTGCAACAACAACGACAATAACAACAACAATAACTACTACTAATACTACTATTACTACTACAGCAACAAAAACAAAAACAACAGAAACAGCAGCAACACCACCAACAACAGCAAAAACAGCAACATTAACCGCACCACCACCACCCACAGCAGCAGCAACATCAACATTAGCAGCACCACCACCACCAACAACAACAATAACAAAAGTATCGACAAAACCAACACCAACAAGAACAAACAGAGCAACAACTTTAACAGTAGTAGCAACAACAACAGCAGCACGAACAGCAGCAACAACAACAACAACAGAAACGACAGCAACTAAAGCAACAACAACAACAGCAACAACAACAAAAACAACAACAACAACACCAACAACCACAACTACAACAATAGCAACACCAACAGTACCAACAACAGCAACAGTAGTAGAACCAACAACATCAACAGCATCAACATAACCAACAACAACAACAACAACACCAACAGCGTTAACAACAGCAACAAAACCAGCAACAACTTTAACAGCAGCGGCAACAACAACAACAACAACAACAATGACAACATCAACAACAACAACAACAACCAACACAGCATCAACAAAACCAACAATAACAACAACAACACCAACAACAAACAAAACAGCAGAAACAACAGCTACAACAGCAACACCAATAACAGTAACAACAGCACCACCACCACCACCCCAACCAACAACAACAATTACAACAACACCAACAGCACCGATAACAACAACAACATCAACATAACCAACAACAACAACAACAACAACACAAACAGCAATAACAACAGCAACAAAAGCAGCAACAACTTTAACAGCAGCAGGAACAACAGCAACTCAACAGCAGCAGCAACAACAGCAACAACAACAACAACCACAACAGCATCAACAAAACCAACAACAACAACAATAACAACAACAACAACAACACAAACAACAGCAGAAACAACAGCTACAACAGCAACACGAACAACAGCAACAACAGCAGCACCACCACCAACAACAATAACAACAACACCAACAACAACAACATCAACAATAGCAACAACAAAAACAACAACAACAACAACATTAACTCCAACAACAACAATTGCAGCACCAACAAGAACATCAACACCACCACCACCACCAACAACAACAACAACGACATCAACAAAACTAACTACAGTAACAAAAGCTGCAACAGCTTTAACAGCAGCAGCAACAACAACAGCAACAAAGCAGCAACAGCTTTAACAACAACTAAAACAACAACAACAACGACAATAACAACAGCAATAACTACAACAACTACTACTACAGCAACAACAACAAAAACAACAGAAACAATAGCAACACCACCAACAGCAGCAACAACAGCAACATTAGCCGCACCACCGCCACACACAGCAGCAGCAACAGCAACATTAGCAGCACCACCACCACCAACAACCACAATAACAACAGTATCGACAAAACCAACACCAACAAGAACAACAACAGCAACAACTTTAACAGTAGTAGCAACAACAACAGCAGCACGAACAGCAGCAACAACAACAACAACAGAAACGACAGCAACTAAAGCAACAACAACAACAGCAACAACAAACAAAACAGCAGAAACAACAGCTACAACAGCAACACCAATAACAGCAACAACAGCACCACCACCACCACCCCAACTAACAACAACAATTACAACAACACCAACAGCACCGATCACAACAACAACATCAACATAACCAACAACAACAACAACAACAACACCAACAACAATAACAACAGCAACAAAAGCAGCAACAACTTTAACAGCAGCAGGAACAACAGCAACTCAACAGCAGCAGCAACAACAGCAACAACAACAACAACCACAACAGCATCAACAAAACCAACAACAACAACAATAACAACAACAACAACAACAACACAAACAACAGCAGAAACAGCAGCTACAACAGCAACACGAACAACAGCAACAACAGCAGCACCACCACCAACAACAATAACAACTACACCAACAACAACAACATCAACAATAGCAACAACAAAAACAACAACAACAACAACATTAACACCAACAGCAACAATTGCAGCACCAACAAGAACATCAACACCACCACCACCACCACCAACAACAACAACGGCATCAACAAAACCAACTACAGTAACAAAAGCTGCAACAGCTTTAACAGCAGCAGCAACAACAACAACAAAAACAGCGGTGACAACAGCAACACAAACAGTAGCAACGACAGCAACAATAGCACCTCCACCACCACCACCAACAACAACAACAGCATTAACAAAACCAACAACAACAATAACATCAACACCAACAGTAACAAAATAAGCAACAGCTTTCACAGTAGCAGCAACAACAACAGCCACAAAAGAAGCAACAGCTTGAACAGCAGCCGCAACAACAACAACAACAACAATAACAACAACACCAACAACAACAACAATTATAACAAGAACAGGAACAACTACTACAGCAACAGCTGCAACAACAATTAGCTGCACCAACAACAACAACTACAGCTACAACACCAACTGCAACACCAACAGCAACAACAACAACAACAACTACAACAACAATAATAGCAACAGCAACAGGAGCAATTGCACCAAGAGAAACAGAAACAGCAACAACAACAGCACCACCAACAACAACAACAACAACATCAACAAAACCAACACCAACATCAACAACAACAACAACAACACAAATAGCAACAAAAGTAGCAACAGCTTTAACAGCAGCAGCAACAACAACAACAGAAACAGAAGCAACAACTGCAACACCAACAGCAGCAACAACAACAACGACAACATCAATAACAACAACAACAACTACTACTACAACTGCAACCGCAACAGAAACAGCAACAGCAGCAACAACAACAACACCAACAACAAAAACAACCGCAGAAACAGCAGCTACAACAACAACAGCAACCACTGCGGAATAGCAAAAACAACAACAGCAACAATAGCAGCAACAACAACAACACCAACAACAGCAGCAGCAACAACAACAACAACAACACCAACAGCAACAACAACAACAACAACAACAACAACAGAACCAACAACAACACCAACACCACCACCACCACTACCACCACCTCCACCAGCAACAACAACATCATCAACAAAACCAACAACAGCAACAAAAGCAGCAACAGCTTTAGCAGCAGCAGTAGCAGCAACAACAACAGTAACAACAATATCAACAAAACCAACAACAACAACAGCAACACAAACATCAACAACAACAGCAACAAAACCAACAACATCTTTAACTGCAGCAGGAACAACAACAACAGAAACAGCAGCAACAATAACAGCTGCAACAACAACAGCCACAAAAGAAGCAACAGCTTTAACAGCAGCAGCAGCAAAAACAACAACAACAATAACAACAACAATAACTACAACCGCAACAACAAAAAAAAGAACAACAACAAAAACAGCAACATTAGCAGCACCAACAACATCAACAACAACACCAACTACAACAACAGCAACACCACCACCACCACCACCAACAACAACAGCAACAACAATAGCAAAAACAACAGCAACAACAACAACAACTGCAACAGCAACAATAGCAACAACAACCACAGCAACAGCAGCAACAACAACTACAGCAACAACAGCAGCAACAACTACAGCTGCACCAAGAGAAACAGCAACAACAGCAGCACCGACAACAACAACAACATTAGCAACTGAAACAGCAACAGCAGCAACAACAACAACAACAACATTAGCAACAGAAACAGCAACAGCAACAACAACAACAACAACAACAACAACAACAACAGCAACAACAACAACAACTACACCAAGTGAAACAGGAACAACAACTACACCAACAGAAACAGGAACAGCAACAACAACAGCAACATTAGCATCAACACCAACAACTACATCAAGAGCAACAACAACAGCAACAGCAACAACAATGACAACAGCAGCAGTAACAACTACAACAGCAACAGCAACAGCAACAACAACAACAACTAATACAACAAAAACAACTACAACAATGACAATAACAACAAGAATAACAGCCCACAACAACATCAACAACAACAACAACAACAACAACTGCAACACCAACACCAACAGCATTAACAGTAGCAGCAGCAACAACAACAACAACAACAACAAAAACAGCAACAACATTAGCAACAACAACAGCACCACCACCACCACCAACAACAACAAAAACAGCACAACAACAACAACAACAACAACAGCATCTACAAAACCAACAACAACAACAACAACAACAACAACACCAACAACAACAGCAACAAAAGCGGCAACAGCTTTAACAACAGCAGCAACAGCAAGAATAAACAACAACAACAACAACAACAACAACAAACACAACAACAACAACAACATCAACAAAACAAACAACCATAACAACACCAACAACAATAGCAACACCAACAGCAACCAAAGCAGCAACAGCTTAAACAACTGCAGCAACAACAATAACAATAGAAACAGCAGGAACAACAGCAACACCAACAGAAGCAACAACAGCAGCACCAACAACAAGCACAACAGCATCAACAAAACCAACACCAACAGCAACACCACCACCACCACCAACAACAACAACAGCAACACAACAACAACAACAACAACAACTACATTAACAACAAAACAACAGCAACACTAACAACAGCAACAAGAGCAACAATAGCAGCACCAACAACAACATCAACAATAATAACAACAATAACAACAGCAACACAAACAACAACAAAA
>PYUH01002722.1:0-5000 GCA_016808085.1 Suaeda aralocaspica | reverse complement strand
ACAACAGCAACAATACTAACAGCAACAACAACAACAGCAACAAAAACAAGCAATAGCAAAACCAACAGCAACAACAACAACAACAACAACTACAACAACAACAACAACAACAACAACAACACAACAACAACAACAGCAACAATAGCAATAGCAACAACCACAACAGCATCAAAAACAAGCAATAACAATAGCAAAACCAACAGCAACTACAACAACAACAAAAGTAGCAACAGCTTTAATAGCAGCAGCAACAACGACAACAAAAGCAGCAACAGCTTTAATAGCAGCAGCAACAACAAAAACAGAAACTGCAGCAACACTAACAGCAGCAAACACCGCAACATTACCACCACCACCACCACCACCACCCACAACAACAACACCACTACCACACCAACAACAACTACAGCAACAGCAACAACAACAGCAACAGTAATAGCAAAAACAACAGCAAGAACAATAACAACTACAACAGTAACAATAGAAAAAACAACAGAAACAGAAGCAACAACAGCAACACCAACACCAGCAACAACGACAACATCAACAACAACAACAACAACAACACCAGCAACAACAACCACACAACAACAACAACAATAGCAGCACCAACAACAACACGAACAACAACAACAACAACAGCATCAACAAAACCAACAACAACAACCACAACAAAAGTAGCAACAACTTTAATAGCAGCAGCAACAACGACAACAAAAGCAGCAGCAACTTTAATATCAGCAGCAACAACAACAACAGAAACAGCAGCAACACTAACAGGAGCAAACACCGCAACATTAGCAGCTGCACCACCACCACGACCCACATCAACAACAACAGCAGCATTAACGAAACGAACAACAACAACACCGGCAAAACCAACAGCAACAAAAGAAGCAACAGCTTTCACAGCAGCAGCAACACCAACAGCAATAGAAGAAGCAACAGCTTTAAGAGCAGCAACCACAACAACAACGACAATAACAACAACAACAACAGCAACAACAACAACAACAACAATAAGAGCAACAATAACAACAACACCAACAACAACAACAATAACAACAACAACAACAACAATAATAACAACTACAACAATAACAATAACAACAAGAATAACAGCCCAAATCAACATCAACAACACAGCACCACCACCAAGAACAACAACAACAATAACAACAGAAACAGCAACAACATTAGCAACAACACAGCACCACCACCACGAACAACAACAACAAAAACAAACACAACAACAACAACAACAACATCTTCAAAACTAACAACAACAACAACAACACCAACACCAACAACAACAGCAACAAAAGCGGCAACAACTTTAACAGCAGCAGCAACAGCAACAACAACAACAACAACAAGAGCAAGAACAAACACAACAACAACAACAAAAAACACAACAACAACAACAACCTCAACAAAACAAACAACCATAACAACACCAACAACAATAGCAACACCAACAGCAACAAAAGCAGCAACAACAACAACAATAGAAACAACAGCAACACCAACAGAAGCAACAACAATAGCACCAACAACAAGCACAACAGCATCAACAAAACCAACACCAACAACAACACAACCACCACCACCAACAACAATAATAGCAACACAACAACAACAACTACATTAACAACAAAACAACAGCAACAATAGCAGCACCAACAACAACATCAACACTAATAACAACAACATCAACAACAACACAAACAGCAACAAAAGCAGCAACATCTTGAACAGCAGCAGCAACAACAACAACAGAAACAGTAGCAACAACAGCAACACCAACTGCAGCAGCAACAGTAGCACCACCAACAACAACAACGACAACATCAACAACACCAGCAACACCAGCAACACCAACAACAACAACAGCAGCAACAAAAGCATTAAAAGAAGCAACAGCTTTAACAGCAGCAGCAACAACAACAACAACAACAACACCAATAATAAAATCAATAACAACAAGAACAACAACAACTACAACAGCAACAACAAAAACAAGAACAACAACAGAAACAGCATCATTAGCAGCACCAACAACAATAACTACAACTACAACAACAACAACAACACCAACTACAATAACTGCAACACCAACAACAGCAACAACAACAACAAGAACACCACTACCACCACCAACAACAACAACAGCAACAGCAAGAACAACTGCAACAACAACTGCAACAACAACTGCAACAACAACTACAACAGCAACAATAGCAACAACAAAATAAACAGAAGCAACAACAACAACGACAACATCAACAACAACAACAACAACAACAACTACTACAATTGCCACTGCAACAGAAACAGCAACTACAGCAACAACTTTAACAACAACAACAGCAACACCAGCAACAAGAACAATACAACAGCAACAACAACAGCAACACCAGCAACAAGAACAATACAACAGCAACAACAATAGAAGCATCAACAACAACACGAACAACAACAGCATCAACAAAACCACCACCACCAACAACAACAACAACAACAAAACCACCACCACCAACAACAACAACAACAGCATCAACAAAACCAACAACAACAACAACAACAACAACAACAACAAAAGCAGCAACAACTTTAATAGCAGCAGCAACAACAACAACAAAAGCAGCAACAGCTTTAACAACAGCAACACCAACAGAAGCAATAACAACAACACCAACAACAAGCACAACAGCATCAACAAAACCAACACCAACAGCAACACAACCGCCACCCCCAACAACAACAACAGCAACCCAACAACAACAACAACAACTACATTAACAACAAAACAACAGCAACAAGAGCAACAATAGCAGCACCAACAACAACATCAACACTAATAACAACAACAACAGCACCACAAACAGCAACAAAAGCAGCAACAGCTTGAACAGCAGCAGCAACAACAACAACAGAAACAGTAGCAACAACAGCAACACCAACTGCAGCAGCAACAGCAGCACCACCAACAACAACAACAACACCATCTACAACACCAGCAACACCAGCAACACCAACACCAACAACAACAACAACAACAACAACAACAACAACAATAACAACAACACCAATAATAAAATCAATAACAACAAGAACAACTACAACTACAACAGCAATAACAAAAACAAGAACAACAACAACAACAGAAACAGTATCATTAGCAGCACCAACAACAACAACTACAACAACAACAACAACAACAACACCAACTACAATAACTGCAACACCAACAACAGCAACAACAACAACAAGAACACCACTACCACCACCAACAAAAACAACACCAACAGCAAAAACAACAGCAACAACAACAACAACTACAACAGCAACAATAGCAACAACAATAGAAATAGAAGCAACAACAGCAACACCAACACCAGCAACAACAACAACGACAACATCAACAACAACAACAATAACTACAACTGCCACTGCAACAGAAACAACAACAGCAGCAACTACAGCAACAACAACCACAACAACAATAATAGCAACACCAACAGCAGCAAAAGCAGCAACAGGTTAAACAACTGCAGCAACAACAACAACAATAGAAACAGCGGCAACAACAGCAACACCAGCAGAAGCAACAACAGCAGCACCAACAACAATAACAGCAACACAACAACAACAACAACAACAACTATATTAACAACAAAACAACAGCAACACTAACAACAGCAACAATAGCAACAATAGCAGCACCAACAACAACATCAACACTAATAACAACAACAACAACAGCAACACAAGCAGCAACAAAAGCAGCAACCGCTTGAACAGCAGCAGCAACAACAACAAAAGAAACACTAGCAACAACAGCAACACCAACTGCAGCAGCAACAGCAGCACCACCAACATCAACAACGACGACATCAACAACACCAGCAACACCAACAACAACAACAACAGCAACAAAAGCAGCAAAAGAAGCAACAGCTTTAACAGCAGCAGCAACAACAACAACAACAAGAACAATAACAACAACACCAATAATAAAATCAGTAACAACAAGAACAACAACAACTACAACAGCAACAACAAAAACAAGAACAACAACAGCACCAACAACAACAACAACACTAACAGCAGCAAACACCGCAACATTAGCAGCACCACCACCACCACCACCCACAACAACAACAACAGCATTAACAAAACAAACAACAACAACTACATTAACAACAAAACAACAGCAGCAAGAGCAACAATAACAGCGCTAACAACAACATCAACACTAATAACAACAACAACAACAGCAACACAAACAACAACAAAAGCAGCAACATCTTGAACAGCAGCAGCAACAACAACAACAGAAACAGTAGCAACAACTGCAACACCAACTGCAGCTGCAACAGCAGCACCACCAACAACAGCAACGACAACATCAACAACACCAGCAACACCACCAACAACAACAACAGCAACAAAAGCAGCCACAACTTTCACAGTAGCAGCAACAACAACTACAACAAAAAACAGCCATAAAAGATGCAACAGCTTTAACAGCAGCAGCAACAACAACAACAACAACAACAATAACAACAACACCAACTACAATAACTGCAACACCAACAAAAGCAACAACAACAACAAGAACACCACTACCACAACCAACAACAACAACAGCAACACCAATAGCAAAAACAACAGCAACAACAACAACTACTACAATAGCAACAACAGCAACAACAACAGAAACAGAAGCAACAACAGCAACACCAACACCTGCAACAACAACAACGACAACATCAACAACAACAACAACAACTACAACTGCCACTGCAACAGAAACAGCAACAGCAGCAACTACAACAACAACAACACCAGCAACAACAACAATACAACAGCAACAACAATAGCAGCACCAACAAAACACGACAACAACAACAACAACAACAGCAGCAACAAAACCAACAACAACAACAACAGCATCAACAAAACCACCACCACCACCAACAACAACAACAACAACA
>PYUH01000257.1:490494-669408 GCA_016808085.1 Suaeda aralocaspica | reverse complement strand
TATCGATTCATTGATGAAATTGTATTTGATGAATGCTCGATCTACTACAAAAGATCTCTGGAGGCTGTTTGTTGTTCTTGATGTTGATGCAGGTGTTGGTACATATCATTACTGATGCTTAAGTCCTAGGTCTTACTGGTGAGGATACGCGAACTCGGAGAGAGACCGGAGATTTATTAAGTTTCTCGAGTAAGGTTTTTGTTCTGTTAAGGGAGTAACCTCAACCTGAAGATGAAACCCCTCCCTTCTCACTTGAAGAATATGCTTTTCTCGATATAAAAAGTGTTACCCTGTTAGTGTTTAGTGCTTCTCTCTCGTATGATATCATTAAATAAACTTTTAGTGTACTTAAAGCTCATAAGAAAGCTATTGGCCTACTATTGATGATTATGACCGGTTATTAGCCCTTGATTTTTGTATGCATAAATCATTTAGAAGAAGGCCACAAACCCTGTAGCCAGGGTCAACACCGTTTGATATCCTACACATGCAGGAGGTAGTGAAGAAAGCAGTCCTTAACTTCTAGATGAGGTATTATCTATTCATTACCGTGATTCCCAGTGGGTTAAGTCCAGTAGACAGGTAGTCCCCTAAGAAAAGGAGGGGACAACCGTTTTGGTTTCGAAATGAGAAATAAGAATTTACATCCTACTAGAGTTGTCACACAGATGGAGATGGAGGAGTGTATTGATTCACCGGAAATTGAATGTTGCAACTAAAAAAATCATGTCCCTCCCCTTACCTTTGATTGATCAAATGTGTGAAAAGATTAGCTAGCAATAATGATATTTCTGTATCTCGATGGATATTCGGTTTCTTTCAGATCCCCTATCCATCCTGTGTTTATCGGGAGAAAACGACCTTTACTGCCTCTATGGTACCTGTGATATCGTAGGATGCCTTTTCGGGTGGATTATGTAATGCACTCATACTTTTTCAACGTTGCCATGATGAGCATTTCTTCTTAATTCATAGAGTCCTATTATGGAGTCTCATGGATGATTTAGTGTTTACGGCTCGGATTTTGATTCAGTTTGACTCATTTGACTAAAGTTCTTGAAGATGTGACAGGGGAATACGGTTTTAAATTGTGAAAAGTGTCAGGTTTATGGTTCAATGAAGGAGTCGTTTTGGGACATCTGGTCTCGAACTTGAATTGAGGTTGAAGGCAAAAATACAGTAATTGGGGGGAAATGCAACTGCCACCTGACCATCGTAATGTTAAAAGGGGTTAAAAGTTTCTTGGTCATGCTGTGTTTTATCGACAGGTTTATTATAAGATTCTCTAAAATGGCGAACCACTAACCCATTACTGCTAAAAGATGCTGGAATTAAATTCACTGACTAGTGTCTTGAGTCCTTTATATGATCAAAATGCACTAATTTCTGCACCCATTATACAGTCCCTGATTTGGATTTCACTTTCGAAATATGATGTGGATGCTATATGAGTTTTGTCAGGTTGGTGGCGGTTTTGATTGGTCAACGGCAAGACCAGGTCTGCATGCTATTATTATTGCTGTAAGACTTTTAGATGAAGCCAAGTCAATTATTGCCACCACGGAAACAGGAGCTACTTGCTATAGTTTATGATCTAGATAAATTTCGTGCTTACGTTGTAGGTTCGATAGATTTATTGTTTATACTGACCATGCGCATCCTTAAATATCTACTTGGGAAAAAAACAGCCAAAACGTAGATTATTCGATGGCATTTTGCTGCTTCAAGATTTGACCTCGAAATCGTGATTAAGAAAGGAGAGAGAATGTGGGTAGTGACCACTTATCGAGAATATACGTTATTATGACGATGGGAGGTCCTCTACCCCATTGCGATTCTTTCCCTGATGAACATTGTTTGCTGTTGTGTGCATTCTACCTGGTTGCCTGATTTCCGCTACTCGTAGATGTTGCTATTAGTGCACCCTCCTTGACTATCAGACAGAAAACAGAAATTTTTGCACGATGTTTTTAAACGAATTTTTGGGATGATCCTACCTTTTCGTTGAGTGTCAGATGGTTTATTACAGGAAATGTGTGCCGAATTTGGGGAGGGTGTAAAGATTGGCGTCCTGCACATGGCCCATTCATCACCTATGGGAGGCAATGCTGGGGACCTCCAAGGACGAGATGTCAAGGTCTTGAATCGGGTTTCTATGGCCACCGATTTTGCCGGACGCGAGAGCTGTTATTATGTCTTGTGATTCGTGCCAACGAACAGGGTTAACTCTCATCACAAAGGCACGAATGCCGCAAACAGTCTATTGAATTGAGAAGCTTGAAATTTTCGAGTTTGGGTTTGACTATATGGGACCCTTCCCATCCTCTAAATGGAAACGTTATTCTATTAGTGGGATTATGTTTCTAAATGCGTGGAAGCTCTGGCTACCCCCATTGTGATTCTAATACGGTTTTGCGGTGTTTTAAGCAGGTTATTTTCCAAGGTCGGAGGTCCCTAGAGCTGTCATTAGTGGATGGGGGGGGAGCATTCCATGAGACAAAGGTTATATAAGTTCTGGTGAAAAAAGTCCGGTGTATCACCCAAAGAACAGGACTAGCATTCACCCACGACAAGTGGCAATTGAGGTTTCTAATCGCGAGAATCAAGTCTATTCTTGAGAAGACAGTTGCATAAATGAGAAGGAATTGGACCAACAAGC
The DNA here is from genome assembly GCA_016808085.1 of Suaeda aralocaspica. Lineage (NCBI taxonomy): Eukaryota > Viridiplantae > Streptophyta > Magnoliopsida > Caryophyllales > Amaranthaceae > Suaeda > Suaeda aralocaspica. The sequence goes on along the minus strand of PYUH01000257.1, from coordinate 666,749 downwards.
TCAATGATGCTCCTAATGGCTTCGCATAACATGATTGTTCCATCATTGGACTTTTAAGAGCAGCTTTAAGATTAAAAGTAACTTTATCGTCTCCTACAGACAAGGTCAAGCTACCATTTTTAACATCGATAACAGCACCTGCAGTATGTAAGAAAGGTCGACCAAGAATGATCGGGATGTGTGCATCCTCATCCATGTCTAACACAACAAAATCTACAGGGATAAAGAATTTCCCGACTCTCACCGGGACATCCTCTAAAATACCTTTAGGGTATTTCACTGTCCTGTCTGCCATCTGCAAGGTAATGTTAGTGACTTTCAAAGCACCCATATCAAGCTTTCTACAAATAGACAGTGGCATAACACTAACACTGGCTCCTAAATCACATAAAGCCTTGTCAATAAACAGGGGACCAATGTTACAGGGAATAGAAAAACTTCCTGGGTCCTTAAGTTTCGGTGGTGACTTGTTTTGCAATATGGCACTACATTCCTCCGTGAGTGCTACGGTCTCCACTACATTCAATTCGCGTTTCCTGCTCAAAATGTCTTTCAAAAACTTAGTGTAAGTAGGAACTTGAGTGATTAAATCGGTAAATGGAACAGTAACTTGGAGATTTTTAACAATAGCTAAAAATTTACTAAAATGGTTATCGTTCTTACTCCTGGTTACCCTGTTCGGAAAGGGCAACCTAACCTGTGATTTCGGGATTGTATCAACCGGTGTTTCATCTGCCTTCTCCTTAGGTGCTTCAATCTCCTTAGCTGGAACTGTATCTGAATCTGCAATCCCCTCATCTCCGGTCTTTTCAGCTTCACCTGAAACATCAGAATTAACATTATCAGTAGGCATTTTCGGACCTTCATAAGCAGCTCCACTCCTCAAGGTGATGGCATTGACATGGTCCCTCGGGGGATTCTGTGATGCCTATGATAATGGGGGTGTGGGTTGTGATGGAAGGTGGCCTGGTTGCTTTTGAGCAGTTGATTGCGCAATCTGAGCTATCTAAGTTTCCAAATGCTTGTTATGAGCCTGCATCGCCTCCATATTTTTCTGCATTTGCAGCATCATATTCTTCAACTCCGAGATTTCTCCACTAGGTTGAGGTGGCATTGGCGGTGCTGGTAGTGGTGGTCTGCTAAAACCTGGTGGGTGTGGTGGTACATATCTCTGCATTTGCTGGGATGGCTGCTGAGGTGGCATGGCTTGCTGAGGATTCTGGACATTGCTGTTGTTCTTGTAGGAAAAGTATGGGTGATCCTTCCAGCCCGGATTGTATGTATTAGAGTATGGATTGTGTTTAATAGGCTTGAAAGGCACATATTGTTCTACTGAACTAGTACATGACTGGGAATTATGACCGAAAGAACCCACAATGAACAGAAAGATCAGTGGCATCCCGAAATGCAGAGTCTACGGGTGATGGGTGGGGAGAGCTGTAGTGCCGATCTTATCAAGCTTCTGACTTATGGCATTTATTGTGCAGCTAAACTCTCATACTTCATCATCAACACATGTTTCCCACCCTTTTGGATGCCCTCTAAGGTTACAAACGTGGATTTATGAGTGGCAATTCATCATCAATTCAATATGCGCATGACTTCTGGTCTATAACCGACCATTAGCAGCAGAATCTAGCAAGGCCCTACTCGTCATTCCCAACCCATTGTAGAATGATTTGAACTAGGGAACACTTCTCAAGCCCATGATGAGGACACATTCTCATAAACTCCTTAAACCGTCCCAAGCATCATTAATGACTCATCTGTCTCCTGATTTGAAGTTAGTGATTTGGCTTTCAATAAGGCAGTTCTCTGGGTGGGGTGCGTATTTCCTCTGAAACAGCAAGAGTCTAAATCTCCAACAAATTAATGGTAGCTCTTGAGATCATTCAACCAAGTTCCAGCCTTGTCTTTCAATGGAAAACGGAAACATTCGCCTTCTAATGTAGTCCTTAGAGACATCATTGCTTGATAGTATCACAGTATTGAACGAAATTCGAGTAAGTGTAAGTTCGGATCTTCCTTCAATGTCCCTGAAAACTGATTTCGTTAAACCATGTTCACAAGAGCCGGTTTCAGTTCAAAGGAGCAGCATCGGTATGGGTACTGAATAACCTCAGCCATAGACTCCGACTAGGCAAGGAATAGTCTCTCAATGAACGGGCCGCAGGTGGCGGTGGGGTGGAGGCGGTGGTCCTCTACCCTGTCTTCTCCTTCGGCGTCCATTTCAACTTCAAATACCCTTCAAACAGCGGATGAAGGTGGTGAACTCGAAAAACTGAGACAAGTCAGAGAAACAGTTTCCCCCACGATCGGGGAAGAAAGAAAAATTCCGGCGTCTACACGTCTCAACCGTTTCACGAAACACTCGCTCGGGCATCAGGGAAGATGTAAGTATCAGGCTCGTGGTCGTTTTGCCTAAACCTATGAAACCTGCACACAATTAAACTCCGAGCAAAGATAAGAACATAGCCCCAAAGAACTAAATAGTTCTTTGAGACTAAGAAGAATAAAATAAAACAGTAAAAAACCGACTAATAGAATTAAAAATTGCCTCCCCGGCAACGGCGCCAAAATTGAACAGGGCATCGCCACACCTATCAAAAGTAGTAAACCAAACGACACTAACTAATGTAGCTTAGGGTAGTAAGGATCGAATCCTCAGGGAAGCAGTTTAAACCTATTAGTTCTAAAAAGCTTAAACTGTGTAAAGAGCCTTGGTCGAGAAGATTGACTAACTAATGAATACTGCTAATTACTAACTAATTTGGAAAAATGACAAGAATTAAATCAATAACTAAGCCTAGGGTCATTCGGGTCACAAGAACAAACTAATGGATTCACTAACAAGATCGTTCAATCTCACAACTACGTCAAAATTAGGGCTCACTAATTCTCTCGAATCTAGACTCCCTGAAACTCATCTAGCGGCTCTCGCTCATGCCTAGACTAATTCCGCCAATATTCAGTGGTTATTGTGGTATTTACACTCTCGGCATCAAATTCAACAATTACCAGAATTACAACTAAATCTGCGCACAATTCATTGTAAACAAAGAAACCAATAAAAGGAAATTGACTACTAATTATGGGATTGAAACACCTAATTTAATAGTCCATTGTTGATCAAGGTTTCTAACCCTAGAAATTAGACTACTCACTCATAATTACGAAAATAAAACAAGAATGGTTGTAAAACCCTAATCGAATTCATGAAGTAATGATGATTAAACTAATTACATAAACAAAAAAACTAAATTATTAAATAGAAAGACTAAAAAGCAAAATTAAACTAAAATAAAGAATAAAAACAGGAATTTACAAATTGGAGAAACAATTGAAGACTTGAATTGAATGAAAATCAAAGTTATGAACAACAACCCTAATTTCCCTAATTTAATTTGAGAGAAAAAAGTGCTTAAATTCTATCCTAGAGAGTAATCTCAATTATGAAAAGCCTAAGTTGTTTTCCTAGAAAACGTGCCTAATGTACCAGATGTTGGGGCTTACACAGCTAAAGGTAACAAAGAAAATAAAAGACGAATAAAAAGATCGGGAAAAACGTCTGATGCGGGCGCATAGGAGATTCATGCGCCCGCATCAAACCTCCAGAGCGCCTCTAAGTCTGCAATCCTCTTTAAATGCGCCCGCATAAGTACCTCAGAAGTCTATTTTGCTTTCTTTTCTTCTTATTTCTTCATTAGTTCTTTAAGACTCGTTTCATACTTCTTGACACGCATTTCCATGCATCTTCATTCTTATCCCGTCTAAGCTTTCCGGCTTCGTTCCGAGCCTCGGTTTTCGTGCCTGAAATTACAAAACATACCAAAACCGAGCATAACAACCGTGGATGATAAAAATCAACTAAAAAGCTCTGAAATTGCCAGAAATCAACCAAACTTAGCGAGACACTTCAATTTAGCTAAAGATCATCAAATGAGCTAAAATAAAGTCAGAATGACACCCATTAAGCACAAAATTGACTCGAAACAAGGGGAAAAACACTATAAAAACCACACATATCATGACACCTGAGTCTCCTGAAAATCAGCATAAGTATTCATAAAGGTGAAAACGAGGAAAATGAAAGATATCGAAACTCACCACGGCGATCAGCAGAACTGGCTTCGCTAGCTGGGGAACAAGATCCCTCTGGTAGTGCTTGTCGAGATAGACAAGTTGTTTCCAGGGGTAGAATGTGTCACAGACAGCTCGTGTTCAACCAACCTGGCCAAACAGAGCTAACGGAGAAGCAATCGACTCCTTAAGGTCATGGGAGACAACGAAGTTATGTAGGTTATATTGCCTAATAACCTGCTCCCGAAGGTACCAAACAGGGACCTCATAGTCCCAGAAGTAGCACTGATGAAGAGTTAGCCAAGAAGCGAGGGTAAGAGTACTGGGACCCGGTAAACCTATCCCAGGGAGAAATTAGACTGGAAATGATTAAAAAGACAAAAATAGAGAAATGAAAAAATTTATAAATGAAAACAAGCAATAATGAGTATATTGAAGAGAAGAAAGACTTAAATCCTCAACACGAAGCTTGCGAATGAGTCTGCGTACTTCGTTGTTCCCTTTGGTCCACTTGCAGTACCTAAAACTCGCCCAGGATGCTATAATAGGAAGAACGTGATCCCCGGGACGAGGAAGGGCTAGGTGGGGTAGATACTCAAAGCCCCAATACTGCAAAGCATGGGAAAAATTAGTAACGAAGCAAATCAATGAACTCATAATCAAAAGAATGTTCAAAACGATCATTACCTCAATGATCTTACAGAAGGAAGAAATGACAATGCTGGAATTGTCGTTGATCTAACGATAGGCTATCCTCATAGTGCGATGAAGGGAGGCATAGCCCAAACCTCCCACTCATACTCTTTGACCTTCGAAAGGTCAGCAAGAGAAGGGAGATAGCGAAGGTTACACCGGGAATACCCCCCCCCCCCTTCTGAATAGAAAGTGTGTAAGAATTGAGCAATTGAAGAACAATACAAATCTTCTTCTCTCGAGAGGTACCCGGAAAAGAAAGACCGCTATTCAAATTATTAGAGTTAACGGACATTCCCCTGCCTAGCTTGTTATTGACAGGCCCTAAGAGATGGTGTGAAGGGGTGTGAGTTTGTCGTTGACCTCGACAAGAAGAGGAGAGAAAGAAAAGGCAGTCAGAACGGCATAGTCAAATGGGGTGATGGTCATCTCACCTCATGGGAAGTGAAAGTAGTTGGTGGTGTCCCACCACCACTCCTGATGGAAAAGAACAAACACACGAGAGCTCTTTACCCTTTTGAGGGCTTGGAGGCCCCGAATGAAGTCATCAAATCCGCATCCCGAGAGCATGCGGAGAAGATCGGGATTGCGCTGCCCCCGGAGTAAGGCGTACCCATATAAGAATGCAGTGCTCGAGCCAAATCCCCCGAGGCTATGGTTATCCTGGGCAAGTAATGAAGAGAGAATAAGAGCATGCAAACAAAACGAAAGAATGAAAAAAAGAGAGAACAAAAATTGAAAGAATGAAAAAGAGAATGAAAAAAAAAGAGTAAAAAAAAAAGAGAAAAATAAAAAAAAATAGAGGGAAGAATGACAAAAAAGAAGAAGAAGAAAGAAAAGAATGTTAGTTAGTATGGCTCGAGAGAGGGTTGTGAGAAATGTGCTGGAAATGGTCAAATGCCAGCACGCTAGGCTCCCACTCCCCAAGAGCCCATGTATGCCTCTTGGAGGACACCTGTCCTACGTTCTCCACCTCTGCGATGTCATCGTCTAAAGCAGACCTGCAAAAATGAAAGAATTTGAGCAGAAATTTCGGCAGCATAACGGCTATATATGGACGTTTCCAATAAATGAACCACAAGTTATGGTTATCAAGCTACCAGCAATAGACTTTTGGAAGACGTAACGTCCTGGCAACATCCAGGAATATCAGCATTTCCAATATTTTCAGCCTCGCTTTCCAACAAAACCATCATTTCAGAATTGGAAAGAAAAGTGGGGTGGCACGAGTGAATACACATTGAAATAAATTCTATATTTACTCTTAATGACAAAAATGGAGCATTACATGGAAACAACATTTAGACAGTTGAAGAAACTAATTTAGAACTAAAATTAGAAACATGAGCTTCTATGTTCGATCAATTAATTTCAAGGTGTTTTAAGTATGGTTGTGTTTCAAACAACACGTAAGCCATCATTTAACTCACGAAGGGACAAAATGGGTTAAGTTTTCCATGATTAATATAAATTAACTAACATATATGACCTATGTAAGTTAGTAGTCATTTTTGCAGAAATTAGTTTCAAAATCTACAATTCGTTGCTACTTCGAACCATTTTCGGTTCATCATCATCATCGACACACAAGAATCAAGTTCATTCACAAAGAAAGGCAAATCACACAAAAAACACCATCTTAGTTCATTTTAGCTCATATGAATTATATGAACTATATGAACTAGAAATTACCAAAAATTCACTAAAATTCGATTCATGCCATTCTCAAGTCAAAAGGCATTCTTATCAACAGCGCAACAAGATTATTCAAGTTTCATCCATTTATTCATTCAAAATCACACCCTCCACTTCAATACTTCATACCCTAACTAACAAGTTGAGTTCTCACTCAAATCTCACTCTTTTTGGCTCAAATCAATTCTTATGAGTTCCATTTCACTCATATGAGCAAGAACATGCGTCACTTTCGACATTCATACACAAGAACAACAAAACCCAATTTTGGGTACATTACTTCATGAATTAAGTGGAGTAAAGTGTAAAATTTAAGCAAAGAAATAGCAAAACAAGCTAAGTTTAGAGAACTAACATTGCTAGTGAGCAAATTTGCTAGAAGATCCGAGTTGCAAGCTTCACAAGAAAACAATGGAAGTTTGGAAGTGTTTTGGAGTTTGGTTTGTTCGAAGAAGAAGAAGAAGAGCAAGAGTGTAAAGGTGTATTTGTGTGAACAAACACGGGCAAAACACAAAACAAAAACAAATTGAAACACAAGCTAGCTTACATGAACCAATCAGAAGCTAGAGGGCCCCACAAGGAGTGCCTAGGCACTGAGGCTGCGCCATGGCGCCTACATGGCGACTTTTGGGACTCCCCCTATGGGGCCCACTTTGCACTTTGGAAATTTCATTTTTCGATCTTCGAGCAAGATTTGCTTCGCATGTTCCGACATACCCCACCGCCATTTACCAACATTCTTCATCGAAATTAATAAAATACCCCCGAAAGACGAATCGAGTCCAAATTACTAACATACCCCCAAAAGACGAATCGAGTCCAAATTACTAAAATGCCCTTGAAAGCCAGATCTGGTCAAAAGGTCATAAGACAACAAGTTAACTATCTACATCGTCATCACAATTCCCTACGATCGAGCTGGGTCTAAAGTGGAAATATTTGGATCATTAGACGATCAACCTCAATCTCAAACAAGCAATATCCGGATGATATGGACGTTTTTCTGAAATCTCCTATACGATCAAACAACATATGAAGGAGACATTTCTTCATCCTCGAGAAACATAGCACTTTTTGAGGATATATCGTCTTGGTATAGGTAAAACTAACCCTTTGTATTGCAGGTTCCATGTACTTTGACTTTCGTTTTACGAGACTAATCGTCTTTTCAAACTCAGTCAAAGTGGGGGCTAAGTGTAGACACCTATATTTAGTCCCACCTAACGACTGATGATCATTATGTACCACGTCGCAAACATGTCCAATTTGTGAAAGTCGATTGCTTGAAAATAAATAAATAATGAAATAAAACCATTGTTAGAAAGGGTTAACCGATGATGAGTTACTATGGTCGAAATACGCTTAAAAATGAATTTCTAGTTTTCGAATGATTTTGTAATTTTCATTTTTCTTATTTTCACTTATTTTCGTTTTATATTTCATTTTCACATTTTATTTTTATTTTCATTTTTATTTTAATTATTTTCATAATTCACCTTTTAATTTTTTTTTTTCAAAAATTAAAAAATTAGTTTAAGTGTATATGATCGGATTTGACGAAGCTTCAAGAAGATTCGTTCGACTTCTTGAAACTCTAGGTTATGGAAGGGAATAAATCGATTTAAGGAAGTGAATTTCGTATTATTTCATAATACTGCGAAATATATCAGTTTATGCAAAATGAATGTACGAAATAAGGAAGCTTCGGAGATTCACCGTCTTAAAATCAAGAAATTAGGAGCTCGAGCGCCACAAAGGAGGGCGAGCGCCAAAGCACCCAGCCGGCGCCCAGAAGCCCAAGGGGGCTTCTCCCTAGCGCTCACTAGGCGTCCTGGCGCCCAGGCCACCTTGAGCGCCTAGGCACAGGTGGGGCGCACTGGCGCTCACCCTTGTACGGTCTGGCGCTCTTCCGGCGCCCTGGCGCTCGCTTACGTCGCTTCCGGCCCTAGAATTACCCCCTCCTCCGACCATCGGAGATCTCTCTAGAAATCTCTATTAGTTTTCGTGCCTTCAAAAACCGAGCTTCCTTCACAAATACTCTAAATTTAATGTTATCGTCACTAATCAAGGTTTGTCAAGTTTTCGGCTCATAGAAGTTGTCGACAATTGCACGAAAGGTACTTCAAATGAGGCCAACAACATTGAGATCTCCATCTTGAGTTCTTCAGAGAGTTAGTTTTTATGATTATGTGATTTAATCGCTTAATTAGATAATTGACATGTCCTAAAATCAAATATATGCAATATTGACTAACTATTGATTCGTCTCTTAATTAAAATAAACTTTAGGTGGAAACATGTTTTAAGGTTTATATGATCTTCATGCTTAGTGTTTAATGCTTTCAATTACCTATAAACTATGTTTAGCTCAAAAGACCTAAACAACATGTTTCAACTAATTAAAGATTAAAATCAACTTAAATCTTAAAGTGATCACCCATTCATGATAAATCAGAAATTATGTGTGCATTAACTGAAAACTCGACTAGCGTTATTTCTATGTGTTTGTAGGTCAAAACTGGAACAATGAATGCTATAATAATATGAAATTACAAATGAGAACAAGTAGAGGCTTCTATACGCGGGGGGACACTGTGACCTACTGTTGTCCTTACCCTCATCCCCGAATCTATAGATATGAGACCTTCTTCTCCTTGGCTGTCATTTTTGTCCTAAGGCTATGACTTAATGGGCTATCGTTAGCTCCCGAAAGTAGGACGGTGGTGACTTCTCTACTTCAGTTTTGAGCTTCTAAACTCACTCCCTAAGCGAAGCATACTCACACATTGCAAGCAATCTGAAGACATTCAATATCCGTAAAAAGGCAACATGGGCGCCAAAGCCCCTAGACCACACATGTTCTCACATAAAGTAAAGATAAATCTTGCAAATCGGCCTAATATTCTTAATATTGATTAATTATTAAAGCGATCACCCTCATATGTCATCTAGATATTAATCAAAACTCGCCTAACAGTATTTCTATGTGTTTTAAGATTAAACCAGAAATATCTATGCTATAATTCAATATGATGATTGTGAAATCACATATGAGACCGAGTAGAGGCTGCTACACGTGGGGGGAAAGTTGTGAAATACTTTTTTCCTTACCCTCATTAATGAATCCAAAGATATGAGACCTTCTTATCCTTGGCTGTTAATTTGCATTGGCTAGACCTAATGGGGTTCACTAATACAAAAAGCGTGATTTTTTTAAGGGGTGTTTGCTGCGGTTCCAAACCGTAGCACTTATGGTAGCAACGAATAGGGGGGTGTTTATTTGCTGCGGTTGTCAACCGCAGCAAATAAGTGCTTTCTTTGGTGGGATAGTGAGTTATTTGCTGTGGTTATTCACAATACCGCAACAAAGAAGGGTTGTTTGTGGGTGAGAACACTAGTAGAAAAATTGGATTTTGCTACGCCACATTTGCTGCGATTCTTTGAGATTTTTAAAGAACCGCAACAAATAGTTGTTGATGATACACAAGAAAAATATTTTGCTGCGGTTATAACCGCAGCAAATAAATCAACCCAAAAAAAATCGTTCAAGCCCAGCCCAAATGAAAGGGCTATAAATACACAAACCCTCTATTTTCCCACCTAACCCTAATTCCCCTTCATTCTCCCTCATTTTTCTTTCCCCTTCTTTCTGATCTTTCTCCCTCTCAATCTCTCTAACCCTAATTCCCCTTCATTCTCCCTCAATTTTCTTTCACCTTCTTTCTGATCTTTCTTCCTCTCAATCTCTCTAAACCTAACTCCCTCTCTCATTCTCGCATCTCAATCTAGGGTTTTCTACGCTTCGTAGTCTCCATATCCCCCTCCCCACACACAGTTTCCTTTTCTCTCCTCCGTTTTCTCTCTCACTTTCTTTCTCCTCCATAACCATGGCTGTTGTTGAAGCTCCAGTTCCCATTCCAGTTAAAGCTACTGTTGATCCGTTGCAAAACGAAGTCAAGCTTTTCGCCAGATGGAGTTTCGAAGATGTACTGTAACTATTTTTTGTTTTTCTCTTTAATTAGGTTTTTGTTTTCATGATTTTTCGATGATTATTGTTTGTTCATATGATTTTATTTAGGTTTTTGTTTTTATTGTTTGTTCAGAACAAAATTATTGTTTTGTTTCAAAAAAATTAGAGATCTTTTGAACTTTGATTATTAGTCGCCTTTTATTGTTAATAGTTTGATTTATTGTTACTCGTCTTCTTTAATCTCCTTCGTTTTGTTTTATTTTTCAGTATTAATTTTTATTTTGTGTTTTAATTTGTGTTCTGATTTCGTGGTTTTGGAGGCGATTTTTGGTGGCTTTTGGAGGCGATTTTTATCATATATTTTGGTTTACATGGTGAGAGTTTTGAGCTGAAAAGGGAGAAGCCGGATGTGGCAGTTGCTCATCATCATCCGGCAAGTGGGACGGTGCCGAAGGCAGTGGAAGGAGAACAGGTTGCTGCTGGTTGGCCTTCTTGGCTTGCTACGGTTGCCAGCGAGGTGATTAAAGGATGGGTGCCTAGGAGAGCTGATTCTTTTGAGAAGCTTGATAAAGTATGATATTATGTTTTTATTTTTTATTTTATTTTTATTTTAATGCTTTTGTTGTATTTTAAATGTCGGTTGCTTTTGTAGTTGAATTACTGAAGACTAACTTGGGTGCATTGCATTGAATTGTAAATTGGAATTTTATTGGAAATTGGATTAGTTTTAGTGTTCAGTTGTAGTTATTTTAGTGTGTGTTACGAATTTTTAAGAGACAATAGTTTTGTGTGAGATGAGGAAATTAGAGTGGATGTATATTGGATAATGTTTCTTTCGAGTTTCCGCTTGATCTTNCTCCGCTTGATCTTTTGAATACTTTTATGGGTTTAGACAATGGAGAATGGGTTAGAGGAATTAAAAAAAAAATTATGGTGGAAAAAAAATCTGAACATTATGAACTATGATTCATTAGAAATATTCAAATATTTGTGTTGAATTTTGACTTTGAGAGGATATTTTAAGTTACCTTTAAGTCAATAGTAAGCCTACTACTTTTAGTGATCTTTCGAACACTACTTCACTATCTAATGATCATATTTTGTCTAATGGTGATCTTTAGGAACTCTCTTATCTGCACGAATTCTGCTTTGTAGCCTGTAAGAGGTTCTTTGTTGCTTTGAAAGGTTTCGATCAAGGTCTATGCTTTGTTTCCTAGTGATGTATTGACTTCTGCGGTTAGCTTTGCTTTGTTTTCTTTTGGTTTCTATTTTTATCATATATTTTGGTGTTGATTTTGTTGTTTTTCTATGTTGTTTTGGTTGTTTGTTTTGTGTTTGGCTGGTTGTTTGTTTTTAGTTGTGGTTGTGGTGGTTTTGGGTTTGGTGGTTTGTATTTGTTTGTGGTTGTGATTAATAAGCTTTTGTTGTGGGTGTGTGTTGGTTGTTTGTGTGTGGTTGTAAGTGAATGAGTGTGAGTGGGTTAGTGAGTGAGGGACTGACTGTGAGCGTGAGACTGTGATTGAGTGTGTGTGTGAGGACAAATTTGTTGTTGATTTGTTGACTGAGTGAGTTAGGTTGTTGTTTGGACTGCTGTTGCTCTATTGTTATTCATCTTTACAACTCTCTACTTTCTCCATATATTAATTATAGCTTATGTTAATCTTAAGCTGAGCAATTAGTAAGGATTAGAGAATGATGGATGAATTGATAAGGGTGATTAGGAAAGAGAAGAAGAAATAAATGTTGTCGTTGTAAGTTTGTAGGGTGGTTATGTACTAATGAGAAGAAGAATTATGGCCTTTCTCTTCAGTCATGCCTTTCCTTTCCTACACCTGTTCTGTTTGTGTTCGTGTTTGTGTTTGTGTCTCAGTAAGGACCTACTTCATGGATGCGTGTGTTTGGAACTTTTATAGGCAGTTTATCCTGCTTGACCTTGTGTTTGTGATTTATTTACATTTCTGCAGACATGGTGAAAAACAAGGGTTTCTTGCCTTCTGATCCTTCTTACTTGATTCCCTTATGGTCAGACAATTGCATCTCTTATGGNAACAATTGCATCTCTATGCAATTGTTGAATGATGATCGAGTCCCTTATTGTCCGACAATTGCTTGATAAAAAATGAGTCCTTTTTCATAAGACACTAATTATTTCCCAATGATGAAGGGACTAAAGTGATGACCATGGTCAACATCATTGAGGTTTGAGTTGCTCCAGGCTTAAAAATCTGTTGAAGTAGCCTAACTCGAATGGTGGGTGATCGTAACCACTTCCCTGATGGAGATTATGTCTATAACCACTTCACTTATTATGCATATAAACATTAATATATATAAATGTATAGATATGGTTGAATGAATGAATTATGGTATGATTTTTTTTTCTGTTGCTCTCTTTTCTCTTCTCTTTATCTCTCTTTGCACTTCTCGTTATTATGGTATGAATTATGGTATGTATATAACCACTTCTCGTTATTATGGTATGAATTATGGTATAGAAGTGTATTTTTTGTGATAGAAGTGTAACCACTTCTAATTTTGCTTTAAAATGCAAAAAAAAAAAAAAAATTTATTTTTTTGGGTGCTTATTTGCTGCGGTTATTCACAAAACCGCAGCAAATAAGTATTTTTTTTGGTGGGAAATTGCACTATTTGCTGCGGTTTTACAAAGAACCGCAGCAAATAATCCTGCTTCCCTCCAATTTATGGTGTGTTATTTGCTGCGGTTACCTGAATAACCGCAGCAAATAAAATTTCAACATTTTCTGCTGCTATAATTGCTGCGGTTCAAAACCGCAGAAAATACCCGGGAAAAAACCGCAGCAAAATGCCTTTTTGTACTAGTGGAAATTGCACTATTTGCTGCGATTCTTTCACAAAACCGCAGCAAATAGTGCATTTTCCCTCCAAAAAAAGTGCTTATTTACCACAATAATTTTTTTTTTTTAACATTTTAAAGCAACATTAGAAGCTGAAATGTTATACATACATAAAACCAATTATTTTCAATTGAATTTCATAAAACAAAAAATACACTTCTATCACAAAACATACACTTTTATCACAAAAATACATTTGAAATTTAACTTAAACAGGATTGGTGATGGACTTGTTGGTGAGTGATTGGAGAAGTAGATGATACAGCAGCACAGTACAGCAGAGCGGTCCGAGAACAAGTAGCAGTAGCAAGTCAAATTTATTCCACCAGCAGCAGCACTGTGGCAGCGACACACCAGCAACAGCAACACAACGGCAGTGGCGGGCCAGCGGGACAGCAGATAAAGAGAAGAGAAGAAGAGAGCAACAGAAAAAAAAAATGTATAAATCATAACCTTATTCATTCATTCAACCATACCTATACATTCATTCAACCATTCCTATTCTTATTCATTCTTTCAAGCATTGCCATTCATGAATAAACCTATTCATTCATTCTTAAAATCAATCATAAGCTCAATCTCATCTAAATATCTCATTTAAACATCCATTAATATACTCATTCAACCATTCTTTCGTTCAATCATTTATTTGATATAGTAGTCTCATTTAATCATTTATTTTATATAGTATTCTCATCCATAACTCATACATAAACAAGCAAAATTCATTCACAATCATTCATGTATTCATCATTCAATAATTCATTTATTCTTATCATTCACGACATCACAGTAATAACATCACAGCTATAACAACATCACCGTTTTTAGCTTCGCTATCTTCCTTCTCTATCTAACCTTTGTAAGGTTAAAGACTATGACTAGAGAAGTGTGGGATATGCATCCCTCCTCCGAGCCTTGAGGAGTGCCTGTCATCAGATGGATGACTCCCTAACCATTGGCATCGTCTCCTTTTGGAGGGTTATCAAGGTAACAATTTTCCTTTTCGTTTTTTCATTATACATTTATTCCATTTTTCATTTCTCATTGCATTTTGTAGTTATGAGGCTTTAAGTACTTGCCCTACTTAGCTCCTCCTTGTCCTAAGGACTGTGTCCACCCCATCGTTGCATCCTGGAAGAGTTGTATAGATGGTAGATGGATCAAGGGGAACAACGAGGCTCGCCAGATCATTCGGAAGCTTCATTTAGGAGTGGTATGCTTGCATGTTATTACTATTACACTCCTTTTCGTTCTCTTTTATTTTCTTGTTGTCTCTCTTTTCCTTTTCCTTTCTTTTTTAATAATGATGATATCTTCCGTGATTCTCCGAAGGTCTGATTCCGTCCTTGGGTGGACCTGGTGGGCATCACGGGTAGCTTTGTTTACGCTTCTTGACTTACGGCTCATCGCTACTACTTTTGGGATCATGAGCTGCCCGTCTATTACCTAGGGGAGCATTTCGTTCGGCAGCATAGCTCAGATGACTCCATTATCCCGCACGACTTTCCTCCGACAACAGTCGACTTCAAGACCCTCTACGACGAGATTCACCAGTGCCGGGTTGCTTGTGACCTCTGTGCGCCATGGATGTCTCTTATCTTCCCTGACAAGACCTATCAGACGAAACTCCTTCTATGTATGGCGAGCCCAGTTCATCTAGTTGAGGTGGTAAGTTAATACACCATCGTACATGTTTAAACATAACTTTGCATGAAGTGTTATAATATTTTGGTTTTATCACTTCCAGTCTTCATATGATGATGGCCACCTCCCGTACGTTGACATCACCTATGACTATAGGGTCGACGGGGCGATTTACAGGGTGACCATCCCTGAGGCCCAAGTGGACAGGCAGTACGTCGTCCAGTCATTTCCTTTCGTAGTACGATCGGTTAGTAAGCCCCCTATTTTTGTTATTATTGATTATATGTGGAATGTTTATTAACCAATTTTTTTGTCATAGATGCCTCGTGGAGGGATGCTGCATGCGCCGAAGGTTATTAACGCCTTGAAATACCGGCTGATGAACATAAAGGAGGTGACAACATGTAGGAGTTAAGATATGGGGTCGAAATCAAGAACCTTTATCTTCCATGATTTCTTCTTTTTATTGTTTAGTATTAGGCTTGATGGTTTTCTCATTTCAGCCACGAGAGCCGAGTTCCGGCCCCTGTCATGGGACAGCGGGAGTATCCACTTATCGGCAGCCAACTCGTGATGAGGAGGTGGTCTAACTTCCTCGATTGGATGTTGATCCCGACACCTAAAAGCCTAACTATGAATTGTAGCCTTCTCAAGATTGTCCTTTCTTCCAGCAGTTGGCTACGGGGTTTATTCCCTTTCATGGTGCTGGGGATGGTGGGTCCACACTCCGAGCTTCTCTCAGCTATACATGTCTCTCAGCTTCACCCCTTCCGGTATGCCATCGACTAGCCGGGATACTAAGACTTAGGAATCTAGCTTTCTTAGTTAGGGGTGACGTAGCCTATTTGTTGACTGTATACATTTGGCTTTGGCTTTTATATATTTGACTTTGACTTGTACGTATTAGACTACAATTTGTATTTGGCTATGATTTTAACTCGATTATGAGCGTACTTGACTCGTTTGACCTTGGCTTGACTCTTTTAAGTCGTTTGATTTTGATTAAACAGACATTGACTCTACTTTGACTTTGAATCGTTGACTTTGGCTTTGACTCGAGGGAGAGGAGCGACTTTCACCACCCCTGAAAAAAAAAAGAAAACAAGATAACTCGATGTCAAACAAGTGAAATAGGGAACGTATATTGAGGAAGGTATGCACGAGGATCAAGAAGAAGGAAGCGAAAAAGTGCAATGTCCAACGCTTGAGTGCCCCACAAGCGCTAGAGCGCTCAATGTGTTCCCTTACGCTGGATAAGCGCCTAGGCGCTCGACGGGAGCCTATGCGCTCCTTGGGCGCGTAGGCGCTCAGCGCTGCCGTTTTAGTTTTAGTAACTCTTGGGCTATGTTTAACCTAAGACGTCCCTAATCGACCATGTATCATTTTTCATTCTTATATTCCCCTAAGCTTTGTGAGAGTTTTCCTGCGTTTTTCTTTCTTTTATGTTTGAGTGGTTATGGCGAGAGACTTTGAATCTGCTGTTAATGAATGGTTAAAGGCGATGACTCAAGAGGAAAAAGACTTTCTCAAGAGTTTGATGCCACCCATTGATTACTTGGAGGGATGAAGAACTTGTTTTGAATTTAAGTCATGCTGCAATAGGCTTTTGGAATCCTTATTCTTATAGCTTTAGCTTTCGTGAAATAGAAGTCCTTCGTTTTCCTGAAGAATTAGGCGCTATAGTAGGCTTGTCATGTAGTGGTTTTCCTTGTCTCCCTAATACTAGGGATTATTTATGTCCTGCCTTTGAGCACTATCTTGATCTCGATGCACATGCCATGGGAAAAATCGTGCATGGTAGGGAGATATATCAAGTGGAATCAATCAAGCACTTTAGGATGACTGAGGTAGCATGTAAGAGGTATATATGGAGAGCGTTGTTGATATGTCTATTTGCTAGATTTCTGCTTGACAACAACAATCCCTGAATTTGACAGGCTGCATTGGTGACAATTGTTGAGGAACTTGAGGATGGCAGGACCCTTATGCCTTTGTGTACTGGGATGGGTGTAACAAAAAAGCCGAGTATGAGAATTTTTCAAGTGTGAGGAAAATTCAAAGCATTATAAGAGTTGGTGCTTAGGCTTTAGACTCTTGTGAGGATAATTTTAAGAATTGAGGGTACATAGCTTTAATCAATTCACAAAAATTATTCGACCTAGTTAATTTTTCTTGTTGTTGTGCTTTAGAGAAAACCGAACTAGTTACTATCACTTATGTGGTTGGCGATTTCTTATCAATAATCACATCAACTTTTGGTGATCTCGTTGAGAGGACATTAATCCTCAAGGTTATTGCATAATCTCATTGTTTAAACAAGTGCTATCATGTCAGCTCATGAAGTTAATACTCCTAAGATTACTACTAAAGAACTGCGCAAAGACATAGAAGAGTTGAAGGCTATGTTTGAGGCCACCATGAAAATTTTGCAGAGAAGTTGAAGACGCCTAGCAAATCTATGGATGGAAACAAAGAGGAGTAAAGTTCTATTTCTGGTGATGAGCAATCAAGCTCAAGAAGTGCTCGTAAACCAAAAAAGAGGTACTCATCAAGTTCTAGCAATGACGAATATGTGAGTAGGCGCAAAAAGAAGGATAGGCCTAAGGATGATGATCGAAATCTTAAGCTAGATATTCTTGAATTCAGTGGAAGTCTAGATCCTGAAAACTTCTTGGATTGGCTAAGAAGAATTGAACGAATTTTCAAATATACGGAGTATAATGATCGGAAATCGCATAAAGTTGCAGAATTGAAGTTAATAGGCTTAGCTAGTTTATGGCTTGAAGGTATGCAAAGGAAAAGGAGGAAGGATGGGAAGTCTAAAGTATCTACTTGGACGAAACTGAAGAAAGAGATAAGGAGACGTTTTGTTCGTCATGATTACGAGCAGGGCAATTTCATAAAGATGCATAATTTGAAGCAGGATCGAAAATCAGTTGAAGAATATATATCTGAATTCCTCAACTTGATTACCATCTACGATCTATAAGAAAAGGAGGATCATCAAGTTGCTCGTTATGTTGCAGGCCTAGATGTTAGAGAGATGGTGGAGGATCGAAAATCAGTTGAAGAATATACATCTGAATTCCTCAACTTGATTACCATCTACGATCTATAAGAAAAGGAGGATCATCACGTTGCTCGTTATGTTGCAGGCCTAGATGTTAGAGAGATGGTGGAATTACAACCATATTGGACTTTTGATGAGGTTTGCAAGGTTGCATATAGAGTTGAGAAGCAATATTCGAAAAAAACGGTCACTTTTTCGAAACCCTTTGTAAATAAAGAAGGTGTCGTTGTTCCTTGTAAGAAAAATTTCGATTCCACTTCTAAACCTTCTCTTTATATCCAGGATAAAGGCTCTACTACTAAACCTCCAAACCTTGATCAATGTACATGCTTCAAGTGCAAAGGTCAAAGTCATATTCAGAAGGATTAACCACATTCAAGAGTTCATACTACTCGAAATAGGGCAAATGATGTAGACTTTGAAGAAGAGGAGAATGAACGTCAACAACAAGAAGATGGCGTGATTTATGACACTCAGGGAGAAGATATTGAAGAAATTACTCCTGAAGTGGATGGCCAAAGTCTAGTTCTCAGGAGGGTTTTGCAATCCAAAGTTGCGCCACCTACAGAGAACCAGAGAGAAAAGATTTTTGTCACCAGGTGCAATGTGCTAGGAATATTATGTGATCTAATCATTAATTCAGGTAGTTGCACTAATGTGGTCTCTACAGTATTGATTAACAAACTGGAGATTCCTACCACTGAACATCCTCAGCCTTACAAGTTACATTGGCTCAGCAATACAAGTGATGTCAAGGTGAACAAAGAAGCTCTGGTTACTTTTAAAATTGGAAATTTCAATGATCAAGTGCTTTGTGATGTATGCCCTATGGATGTGTGCCATATATTGCTCGGAAGACCATGGGAGTATGATAGATTTGTACAGTTTGATGATAGAACAAATGTCTATATCATTAGGAAACAAGCACAAGGTAAACTAGTTGCGTTGAAATTTTTAGAAGGCTCGAAATTTTCAAAAGATGTGAGCAACAAAAAGGGTGTTTTGTTGATTGATGAGAAAGCTATGGTGCAAGAGGTGAAGAATTGTGAGAAGTTCTATGTGTTGATGGCTCAGGAAGTGCAAGAGAAAGCAATGAGCATCCCTCGTGAGTTGCGCCCCTTATTGCACAAATTTCAAGATATATTTCTTGATGTATTGCCACCAGGGTTGCCACCAATCAAAGGAATAGAACATCAGATTGACTTGGTTCCTGGAGCTCAGATTCCTAATAAACCAGCTTACAGGTGCAATCCAGAAGAAACTAAGGAAATTAAACGTCAGATTGAAGAGTTAATGGCAAGATGGTATGTTAGGGAGAGCATAAGTCCATGTGCAGTGCCAACATTAATTGTTCCTAAGAAGGATGGATCATGGAGGATGTGCATTGATTCTAGAGCTGTGAACAACATCACCATCAAAAACAGGTTTCCTATTCCTCATCTAGATGATTTATTGGATGTATTATTTGGATCATAAGTGTTTACTATGATTTATTTGAGGAGTGGTTATCATCAAATTCTAATGAAGGAGGGTGATGAATGAAAGACAGGATTCAAAGCCAAGCTAAGTCTCTATGAATGGTTAGTTATGCCTTTTGGTCTTACTAATTCTCCTATTACTTTTATGATACAAATGAATGAAGTTTTGAAGGCTTTCATTGGGAATTTTGTGGTTGTCTATTTGGATGATATACTGGTGTGTAGTGCAAGTGTTGAAGATCATCTGCAGCATCTAAGAGAAGTGTTCGAAACTTTGAGGAAGCAGAAGTTGTATGCTAAGCTAGAAAAGTGCTCGTTCATGGTAACTGGTGTGACGTTTCTAGGCTATATTGTTTCTAAGGATGGTGTTACAGTTGATCCTTTGAAACTTAAAGCTATTAAAACATGGCCAGTTCCGAAATCTGTGACTGAGGTACGTGCTTTCCATGGTTTAGCTTCTTTCTATAGAAGATTTGTGAAGAATTTCTCTTCTGTAGTAGCTCCTGTGACTGAGTGTATAAAGAAGAACAAAGAGAAGTTTGAATGGACTAAAGATGCGCAAAAGGCATTTGAATTGGTGAAGAAATTTCTTTGTCAAGCTCCTATTCTAGCCTTACCTTACTTTTCGAAACCTTTTGAAGTTAAAACAGATGCTAGTGGTGTTGGAATTAGTGCAGTGTTGGTTCAAGGTAAGTGGCCAATAGCTTATTTTAGTGAGAAATCGAATGGAGCAAGGTTGAACTACTCTACCTATGACAAGGAATTTTGTGCTATTGTTCTAGCATTGAATCATTGGAGTCATTATCTGCGACCAAGTCACTTTATATTGCATTCTGATTAGGAGGCTCTGAAGCATATCAATACCCAACATAAACTCAATCCTAGACAAGCTAAGTAGGTTGAATTTTTGCAATCTTTTCACTTTTCATCAGAGTATAAATAAGGCAAATCTAATGTGGTTACTGATGCTCTATCAAGGAGGTATGCTTTAATTGGTGTTCTTAATTTCAAATATCGTGGTTTGGAGTTAGTTAAACAATATTATGCACAAGATGGCGATTTTGGTCATATCTATTCACAAATTTCGAAGGGGTCAATGGGGTCTTATGTGCTACATGATGGATTCTTATTCAAGGGGAATCTACTTTGCATCCCTAAGTGTAGTATTCGTGAATCGCTCGTCAGAGAGGCGCATGGGGGTGGAATTGCAGGTCATTTTGGCATTACAAAAACATGGACAATGTTGCAGGAACATTTCTATTGGCCTAGAATGATTGCAGATGTTGAAGCAGTTATCTCACAGTGTGTTGTTTGTCAGAAAGCGAAGGCATCGTTCCATCAGGGATTCTACACACCACAGCCAGTGCCAGAAGCCCCTTGGGATGATATTTCTATGGATTTTATAGTTGGTTTGCCTAGAACTTCAAGGCAAAAGGATGCTATAATGGTTGTGGTTGACAGGTTTTCAAAGATGGCTCATTTCATACCTTGTCATAACACTGATGATGCTGTGAATGTTGCAGATTTGTATTTTCAAGACATTGTTAGGTTACATGGGGTGTCAAAAACAATTGTGAGTGACAAGGACAAGAAATTCATGAGTTATTTCTGGAAGTCATTGTGCCGTTCGATAGGAATGAAACTACTCTTCAGTACTTCTTATCATCCATAAACAAGGTCAAACTGAAGTCACAAACAGAACACTAGGCGTACTACTTCGTGGGTTGATAAGCACGACACATAAAGATTGGGACTTGAAGTTAGCTCATGCTGAGTTTGCTTATAATCGTTCACTTACATATGCAACTAAGCATTCACCTTTTGAAGTTGTTTATGGAGTCAATCCCTAGCTACCAATTGATTTCGTGGCTATTCCCAAAGGTGAGCTCGTTCATAAAGATGCTTTAGCTAAAATTGAATGCATGCAGAAGTTACATGCACGGGTTAGAGAAAGAATTGAGCATGTGAATGATATCTACAAGACGAGAAAACAAAAACAAAGTTCAACACACATACAAGGGGCGTGATTTAATATGGTTACATCTAAGGAAGGAAAGATTTCCTAATCGAAGGAAAAACAAGCTGATGCCTAGGTGTGATGAACCATTCAAAATCGTGAGCAAGATAGGGGGCAATGCATATAAACTCGAATTGCCAAGAGAGTATGTTGTTCTGCTACATTCAACATTGGTGATTTTTCTCCTTATGTTCCTGATGATCAGCTTCGAGGTTTGAGGACAAACTATTTTGAAGAACAGGAGGATGATACTAATCAAGGTGATAACTTCGAAGGTTTAATAATGGCTTCTGAAAATGATGCTAGTATGGGGGTAATAACAGCTTATGGAGGTCCAAAGCTTTTGGGATCTTCAAAGTCATCATCATGGGTGTGTACGGTGACACACGAATCTACTTGATCATTTGAAGCAAAGGAAAGAATGGCAGAATTAGAAGAATAAGATGGTTTTTGCCTATGAGTTTTATCCCACTTCACTTGATAGGGTTCTTCTCATTTTAGGCATTGAGTCTTTCATTTGTTGAAGTGTGTTAATCTTCATTTACAGCCTTAAACACATGGAAAATGACTTCTTGAAGGTTTCTTGATTAAAATATTGAATCTTCAAAGGCTTCTTGAAGATTTGAAGAAAATCACAAAAATTGCGCAAATTTGATGTGGCGTCAATTTTGGCGATTTTTTGTGAATTTGGGTAGATCATATTTTTGTGTAAATCTAGTTGTAATTTTTTGATTATCTTGTTCAGCAAGGTGTTAAGAATTTTGTTAGGGTACTTTTTTTTTAGATATAGTTTGTTAGAGTTTGTTAGCAAGATAAGAATGACATGCAGTGCTGATGTGGCAATCTTATCTTGTGAGTCATAGATGAGTCACTATAGAGGGACGATTTTCCCTATGTTTGTGCGTGAGTTTTGGCTTATTTTTGTTAGGATTTTGTTGATGATTATGCCTAGAAATAGTCTCAACGTTAGTTAGTTTTAACAATAAACAAACAACATTATTGTTTAGAGTTTATTTGTTTTCTACGAAACAAACAACAAAAAAAAAAAACCGAGTGTGAGGAAAATTCGAAACATTCTAAGAGTTGGTGCTTAGGCTTTAGACTCTTGTGAGGATAATTTTAACAATTGAGGGTGCATAGCTTTAATCAATTCACAAAAATTATTCGACCTAAATCGTTTTTCTTGGTGTTGCGCTTTAGAGAAAATCGAACTAGTTACTATCACTTGTGTGGTTGGCAATTTCTTATCAATAATCACATCATCTTCCCTATGGCTCTCGAGCCTGTGTGTCACAGGTGGTTCTTCTCACTTCCCGACAAGGATACCTCAACATGGGAGGATATAGCACATGCATTCATGAATCGGTACAAAGTAAATACTCATGCTACCCCCTCCCAAAGAGAGCTTTAAATCCTTAAATAAGGAGAAAAAGAAGGGTTCACCTCCTACCTTTCTCATTGGAGGGAAGTGGCGACACAAATGATAACTACACCACGCGAAAAGGAGCAAGTCAAGATCTTCATAGCTAAATTTCTCCCAAGATACAAAAATCTTCTTAATTATTTAGGCCTTGAGACCTTTGAAAAGGTATACCACATTGGGATCGAGATTGAAGACGACATCAACGAGGAAAGTGGAAAGGGAAAGTGGACTAGCAATCCAAGGACTAATCAACCGAAAGAAGCATCCACTTCCAACAATATCGATGCCGTCGAAGAAACTAGAGCTCCTCTTTGCCGTCGATGCGAGTACACTCACTTGGGTATGACCTATACTCAAGCATTGGAGAGACTACAACCAAAAGACAAGATAAGTCCAGGTGGGCCCACTCCGGACCCTACTCCTAAAAAGAGGTCACTACGATGGGATGCCAACAAGTATTGCAAATATCACCAAGGTAGGGGTCACACTACTGAAGAATGTTGGATCCTCAAAAATCTCTTATAAGATATGGTTTAAGATGGAAGGCTCCCCATTCTACCTGGAGCGAAGAAGCTCAACATCCAAACCAACCCTCTTGCCGTCTTCATGATCAGGGAAGAGAACTTCTACTTCGATGCTATCATTCTTATCACTTCCAAAGGACGAACTGTCCCCCCGAATGCCTTAGTGACACTTTTTATCAACACGGTCGAAAAAAATGAACTATCATTTGACCCACTTAACTTAATTACTCCCATGGGACAAATTATCCCACAAGTAATCACCTTTCCATCTCTCCTAGAAATCAACGGAATATGTAATAGTGATGACAAAGACGTCTATGCCGGAAATGGGGTACAACCTACTTACCACACCCTCATCGAAGAAGACGATGATATCTTCGAGGTTCTAAGGCCCTTGTAACCTCATAAGGAAAATAAGGTTCAAGTCCTTAGTCAAACCAGACGCCTTAACACAAGACAAAATCAAAATACTCATGCTACTCCACCACCTCCTCCACCACAAGAGGAAAATGTGGTCATTAAGCAACTTAAGAGAACCAAGACCAATATCAATGTGTGGCAACTACTAGTCTCCTTAGAAAAGCATAGACAAGCTCTACTAAAGGCCCCTTTTGAATTAAATGTGGCCTACGACACTACTCTAGGCGGTTTGGTCAACCTTATCATCCATGAGCATCACAAGCCGTTTATCACTTTTTCCGATGAAGACCTTCCAACCGAAGGAACGAGCCATAACAAAGTTGTATACATCACCGTCATAATTAAGCAACTCAGCATACCTATGACCTTCATTGGTAATGGCTCGGCTATCAATGTGTGCCCTTTGAGAACCGCTCAAAAGCTTAAGATTTTGCAAGAAGAATTCCGTGCTAGTAATTAAGCCATATATTCGAGCCTATAATAACAAAAGAAGGGAATCTATGGGGGTTATATGGCTTAACTTAATCACGGAACCCATCGAGAAGGTTGATTTCCATGTCATAGATATTAAGAATAGCTTCAATCTTCTATTAGGAAGACCTTGGCTCCATGAACCTATTTGTACCAAGTGCAATGAAATGCCTGTTACAAATACATGGGTTTTTTGTTACCAATGAACCTATTTGTAACAGGCATTTTATAGAACCCGATACAAATAGTTAGTATTTGTAACGGTCAGAAGCCCGATACAAATAGTTTTATTTTTTGTAACCCCCCAAATGTAACGTCTAAAATCCGTCCAAAATGAACGATTTTGCCCGATACGAATAAGAAATTTTCCACTAGCTAGCCTTATTTCCTAACGTGTTTGTAGGTCTAAACTGAAAATATGAATGCTATAATTAGATATTATGACTTACACATGAGAACAAGTAGAGGCCGCTATACGCAGCGGGACACTATGATCTACTATTGTCCTTACCCTTGTCCCCGAATCCAGTGATATGAGACCTTCTTATCCTTGGCTGTCCTTTTGCCCTTGGGCTACGACCTAATGGGCTCCCGTTAGCTCTCGAAAGGAGGACGGTGGCGACTTCTGTAATTGGGTTTTGAGCTTCTAGAATAACTCCGTAAAGCCAAGCATACTCACACTATGCAAACTAACTAACACGACATTCATTGTCTGTAAAAGGCCACGTGACCCCCAAAGCCCCAGGTCCACAGATATTAATTATTACTTACTACATTATTTATATTATGTATATATTTTTTTACGAAAATTGAAAGGAAGAAGTTATGGAATTCCAGGGTGTTACATCTCAAGTTACCCTTAGCTCTATGGGGGTATCGAACATCGATTCGAACATCCATTGGCGCTAGACCTTTCTCTTTGGTATATGGAATGGAAGTTGTTCAACCAATTGACGTTGACATTCCTTCTCTAAAGATTGTAGGAAATTGAACTTCCGAAAGCCGGGTGGGCAAGAGCAAGATATGACGCCCTAGGTTTATTGGATGAAAGGCGATTGAAAGCTCTAAGTCATGTTAAAATTTACCAAAAAAGAATTCAAAGACATTTCAATAAAAAAGTTAAAGAAAGAAACATCAAAGAAGGTGACCTGGTTCTCAAGGCATTACGTAAAACCGTAATGGATCCACGAGGGAAATTCCGCCCGAACTAGGTGGGTCCTTACCTTGTCTAGAAAGTACTTCCCGGAGGGGCGTTACAGTTAATGGACGTGAATAGTGACAATTTCTACAACCTCACCAATTTAAATCAACTCAAGAAACATTATGTCTAAGTCCTGATCATTGAGTTACTGGAACTACGGGTTTGGCCTGATTCCGAAAGGATACGTAGGCAATCTCGACCTGAGGTTCGGCCCCTTTAGTAAACACTGCAGCCTTTAATCGCCTACAATAAACATGACCTATGTTTAGTATATACAATAAAGCCATAACTATTCCATTAATAATGTATCATTTATCCAATATTGTAACGAAACATGATTAATAACAAATGTAAAAGTTTCCTTTTTTATTGCAATAAATAATAAGTGCCACGTAGGCCTTATTCACTAAATAATTATAAAAGGTTTAAAGAACTTGGCAATCGTTTCTATTCATCCTTGGAGTCTTCTTTGTTGTCTCCAGTCTTCGAACAATCTCCTTCCTTGACCTTCTTCTTCAGCACCCATTTCATCTTTGGTTCCTTCTCCACCACCTTTTTCTCCTTTCCTTTATTGTCCTCTCCTTCTGTTTATCTTATCCTTCCACCAGTAGTCGTGTCATTAATCTTCGATGGGGACAACCTCTCTAGTCTCTCCCAAACATGAGCCCTCCTTGGACCCAACCTATCCTTGACAGAAATGTCCTCGGGCTTGTCATCTATCTCCTCCTTGGCGTATCCATTGTCTTTTCTCTCGGCTTTAAGTTAATGAAGTCAAGCTAGCACTACGGATGTATGGGGTGTCCTCATAATACACCATGGCCTTAATCTTTCACCACGAGACTATCCACCGAATATAACTCTTGTTGTCAACAAGGGTCAATATCCAATCAAGCATGGTAGAGTGTTGGTAAAGCCGGTGCCTTCCGTACATATTCTACAAGGTATACAATGGAATGATTAAAGGCGGTTCTATCAAATTAAAGTGATCCATACGCCATACCTAACAATGCAGTAAAAGTCAAGCAAGAACTTCAATGATGAAGCAAAATAATGTATCATCTTACATGAAAAGGTCTAGATTCAAATGAAGAATGATCAATCTAAGTACATGAAGTTAACTTTCCAGCTTTTAATCAAAAGAGATTGTACATCAAATGACCTATTTAATGTCACAAATTCACTTATGAACCATCTATTGCAAAAAAGAAAACACTTACTTGAAGGAGCGAAGGAGATTTGCATATGGGGGCGCTCGCATCTTTCTTCAAACGATGGTTAGTCATCAATAGCTCACTTGTACACAAGAGGATAGGGGTCCTGCCATCCTAAAATTGGTCAACAATGATCACCAGTGCAGCATGTCTAATTCAGGGTTTGTTGCTAACAAATAGAAATCTAGCAAATATACATATCAACAACGCTCTCCACTTGTACCTCCTACGTGTTATCTCCGCTGTTCTAAAGTTTTCCATTAAATTTATTAAACTAATCGCCCTACCACACACTATCTTTTCCATAGCACGTGCATCAAGGTTCGAATAACAGTCAAAAGTAGGACATAAGTGATCTCTAGCGTTAGGGAGGAAATGCAAACCACTACACGACAAACCAGCTAGCACCTAATTCTTCAGGCAAAGGAGAAAGAAAATGGGAGAATAGAGGGATGAAGAGTGACAAAAGGAGGATAAAGTGTATTAAAACTTGAAAGCCACTCAAGACTTATATAAGCAAAAAGTTACCAAAAGAGGCCACCTCGAACGCCTAGGCCCCAAGTAGCGCATAGGGACCCATAGAGCGCCTAAGCCCTCACCCAGCGCTTAAGCGCACATTGGGCGCTATGGTGCACGAGGGGCGCTGAAGCGCTGGGCGTCGCTACTTGTTCGCTTCCTTCGTCCTGATTCTCGTGCACACTTTCTTTGATATACGTGTCCTAATTCACTTATTTTGTTCTTTTTTTTTTTTTTTTGGGGGGGGGGGGGGGGGAAGTCGCTCCGCTCCCACGAGTCGAAGTCAAAAAATTTAAATTCGTGTCAAAGTTGAATGAGTTAATGTCATGTCAAAGTCAACCAAGTAAAATTCAAATGAGTCCGGTCATATATACACGTAGTCAAAATACCCAAATTCCACCCAGCTCAGACGCTGAAAAAGCTCTAGCGTCATTGGTCACAGTCAAATAAAGCAATGTCAAGTTAATCATATACAAAAGTGAAAATCAAGAGTTAACAAATAGGTTACATCAACCTAAATGAGAAAGCTAGATTCCTAAATCAAAGGATCCCGGCTAGTTGACGGCATGTCAGAAGGAGTGAAACCCAGGGACATATATAGTTCAGAAAGGCACAGGGTATGTGGCCCACCGATACCAACACCCACAAAGGGAGTAGAATTTGTAGCCAACTCTGCGAAGAAAGGACATTCTGAAGGTGGCGAAGCATGGGTGGGCTCATAGGTACCAAAGTCAGCATCCAGTCGAGGACGGTAGACTTCCTCAGCACATGCCTAGAATGACAAAAATCGTCAAAAGCAACATAAAGAAATGACAGGAAGAAATCATAGAAAAGAAGAACTCTCGGTTTACCCTTGTGTCTTGACTCCCACGCGACGCTGTCTCTTTCATCCTCTTTAGTTGATACATTAAGGCATCGATGACCTTCAGCACATGCAGCACCCCTTTGCGAAGCATAAATGGCAAAACTATTTGGTTAATGAACATTAAACATGCCAATATAAAATAACAAAGCTTCAGGGGCTTACTTACCGATCGGACTACGGAAGGAAATGACTGAACGACGATCAGCCTATCTGCTAGAGCCTCGGGTACCGTCTCCCTGCGAATTATTCTGCGAATCTCGTTGTCAAAGGTAAAGTAAACGCAAGGGAAATGGTCATTAACATATGAAGGCTGCAAGATGTGAGATAAGAATGTTACAATTCTGCGAGCAAAACTATGCTCAAACGTATACGAGAGTACATTGACTCACCTACACCACCAGCCGAACAGGATCGCCATACGAAGAAGGAGGTCCGTTTGACATGACTTGTCGAGGTAGACGAGAGACGTCCACGAGAAAGTGATCATAGGCCGCTCGGCACTGCATAACCTAATCATAGAGGGCCTTGAGGCCACCTGATGCAGGTTGTCGTACACCACTCAAAAATAACCTAACAGCTCCAACTAATAAATCTAGGGAAATGGGGATTGAATCCTCAGGGAAGCGATTAAACGTTATTAGTTCTAAAATGTCTAAATCGTGTAACAGGCTTTTGTGGAAATTTTAATAAAATTACTAAAACTAAAAACGTACTAAAACATAAGAAATTAACGGGAAAACTAAGAATTAAAATTCAATAATGAAATCAACAAATTCCTAAAACATTCTTTTATTAACTCATTAAGTTTCGTCGAACTAGGGCACACTAATTCTCTCGAACTTAGATGTAACACCCTAGAATTTCCTAACTCCTTAGTTCTTATTTTTCCGAAAAACATATTATAATTATTAAGGATTGTATTTATTAAAACTTCTAAATATGGAAAAACCAAAGTATTACCGTCACCGTGATAATGGCTAAGGCATTTATCAAAGTACTACAGCGGAAGTCTTAAAACCAAAACAATTTAAAACTAACTTCAAAACCATGTCAAAATAAAAATCATCTTTAAACTAATTATACTTCGAAGCCATATTAATGGCCCTTAAAAACCAAAACCAAAACTAAAAGTTAGAAATAAAACAATCATCCAAAATAAATGTTAGTCGTTCTTAAGCAATAAAATAAAGCAAAGCTACAAAACACAGCAAGCGCTCTCACGCCAGCCCAGCATGAAATGACTTATGCCCACTTGTACCTGCAACTTATCTTTTACAAGACAACTACACACCACAAGTGGGTCATTATATGGCCAAGTCCAACACAAAGCCATGCACACAAAGCAAACAGTCAGGAAAGCTGAGTACATAACTACTAAAGACTATGCAACAACAATAAGAAATAAAACATGTACTCAAGTTACCTTTGACAACCTTTTTACCTCCACATGGACTCAACTAAATTAATTATTATAGTTAAACTTATAGATCTTGCATCGAACGGGTTTCCTCGTTAAATTCATCGCCCTATTAGGCACCAACTTGGGAGCAACTCCAAGAAGGTATTACTATGTCACATAAAGTGACGGATATCTATCGCATTAAAAATATAAAAAGAGTACAATGTCTTGTACTCCAGTTAGAAGTCATAGATCCATGTTCCAGAAGACTCCCCCATTGTTCATACACAAAGTATATACTTTCCTAGAGTTTTGATGCAAGCCCTCTTACACTTTACGTGATTAACCAGTTTAGAAACGTTATGACTCACAGACAACATCACATAAAAACAAGCATCAAATTAAACAAGCCAAGTTAATTATCTTCAATTTAAGGTGATTAACAATTAATCTCATGTGTGTCCTTTAATTAAACTGAACTTTCTTTACCACACATTAACTGTGAGTGGCTAATTACTTACTTTCTCCTTAACCACAGATTAAACTTTGAGTAGCAACATGTCTAAAATAATTGCTCATAACTTCTTTTAATCATGTAAAAATTCACAACAACCTTTCATGTTGATTAAGTAACTAAGCAACTTAAAATAACTTACTTTCTTGATTAATAAACTATTGGCCAAATTAAACTGATCATGACATTCCAATTCAAGCTTGTAAAGAATTATATTATTATTTAACATGGAATGTCAACATACTACAAAAACATGCTTCTAATAAACTTGTCATGCACATAAATTCATGATTCAACAAGAATAACAATATTTCATACAATCAAGGATCATCCAAGCATGAATTTTAGTTCCTGTGTTTGTCTTTAGTACTTATGTACCTTGTAAAGTAACGGTGCTCCGCCAAAACTTCTAGAAGTGGACTAGTTCAAAGTCTCTTACATAAGGAAAAACCGAAACTAAATTAAAACCTTGTTGACTAAGTTCTACAACAACTATAAACTAACTTCTATATTGGAAACTTGTCCAAAATATTCCTTATATGGTCTCTATTCAATTCCATACTACACTTTATTTTTCTATTGTATGATTACTTTGTTTTCTGGACTTATTTATGCATTATAAAACCTTAGTATAAATATTATTCCACTTTAGCAAAGTGGACAGCAATATGAAATTACCAAAACTCCTTGAAAAGCTTCCAAAAACAACATAAATCAATCATACAATGTATTACTTAATTTATATGATCAATTTATGCTGATTACATACTTTAAAAGCCTAATTATTCACGTTATAAATTCTGGAAAGCATGCTAAACATGCGTAAAATCGCTTTTAAACTTCATAAAACAAACTTAATATTGTAGGTAACATCATATAATTATTATGTGATCATACTAGCAGAATATGAACACTTAAAACTTACATTAACTTGTTTTTATAAAAATTTCAGATGTATTTATTAATTTTAAATTCATGAAAAACTCATAAAAACAACATAATTTCATGGTAAAACTCTTCTACAATCAACTAACATAATTATGAAACCAAGCTATGGTTTAGAACAATTTTTCCTAAGCTATAACATGTTCGTAATATTTATTCAATTGAATGTCATGATTATAAAATTTGGACAACAATTTATTTTATTTTCAAAGCCTTTAAAAATCAATCTAAACTTCATAAAATCATCATAAATTCACACAACAATAATTCATGATCATAATATTGAAGTTTAAGTCATAAAAACTCATAAAAAATCATAACTTTCATGATTTATAAACCCTAATCTAAAATTTCATGAACAATAATTTAAGTCATGCCTTAAAACAAATCATAACTTTATTAAACATGATTAAAACTCATGAAAGCATGATTAAACATAAATATGAACATGAATTTGCAAGATTGAATTGAAAAGAAAGCAGGTGATTTTTTTTTTATAAAGATCCTAAAAATACGAAACAGGGGAGGAGTGGCTGCCGGCAGTGGCGCATGTCTCTGGCGGTGGTCCGGCTGGGCGCAGATCCCAAGAAAATGTCCTCTCTCTTTTTTCCTGTTTTCCGAAAACTCCAGTTTTTTTCTTTTTTTTTTCCCGGAAATCACACTCTGTTTTTCTTTTTCTTTTTTTTTTCTTTCTTTTCTCTCTAAATTTTGGAATCCTAATGACAACTTATGAGCATGAAAATCTGAAAAATTTGGGTTTTAAAGGGTATTTATAGGCCCCAAAGTAGGATTTGGAAAAGCCCATACTTATCCTAACAAGTGAAAATTACCTTTAGGCCCTTGCCTCAAAATAAATTAAGAAACCTTTGAAAATTCTATTTTTAGAAGCCTTTTAAAATATTTTTAAAACATAGAAGATTATTTATGAACACCAATAATTACTTTCAATCAAAACTTATTTATTATTTATTTTATTACTATTAATTTCTTTAAAATACGTGAAAATGTGGGATATTAAAGTCTACCCCTCTTGAAAGAAGTTTCGTCTCGAAACTTTGTGTAGATTAATGTATGAAATTTGAATAGAGACTACATTTACTTTAAACTTTCTTACTCAAATACCATGTTGTTTTAGACCTTAGACACTTACCTGACAACTTTCTAGTAGACAAACATAAACTTGTTACTTAAAAGTCGTAGAAACTCATAAAAACTTGAAAAATTGAGGGTAAAAACTTAAAAATCGCCTTACGTCCCCATAACTCTACTACTAACCTGAAATAGCTCTGGCTATTTTTCTCTCATCATATCTTCAGCTTCCCAAGTAGCTTCTTCGGTTTCTTGGTTAGACCACAACACCTTCACTATTTTGACACTCTTTCTACGAGTATCTCTGACCTTACTGTCTAGGATTTTAATTGGCCTCTCGTCATAGGTCAAACTTTGGTCTAACTCTATTGTTTCAGGTTGTAACACATGTGACTTGTCTGGCACATACTTTTTTAGTTGAGACACATGAAAGACATTGTGAATCTTGCTCAACTCCATTGGTAGTGCTAACTTATAAGCTACCTTTCCAACTCTTTGCAAGATCTCATAGGGTCCTATGTATTTTGGGCTCAATTTTCCTATCTTTCCATACCTCATCACTCCTTCATTGTTGATACCTTAAGTAACACCTTATTGCCAACTTCGAACACAACTTCTTGGCGTTTTTGATCCGCATAGGACTTTTGTCTATCTTATGCTGCCTGAATCTTTGCTTGTATTACTCTAATTTTCTCGGTGGTTTCTTCTATTAATTGAGGTCCTAGAATCACTTTTTCACTTATGTCATTTCAACACAAGGGGCTCCTACACTTCGTTCCATACAAAGCCTCGAAAGGTGCCATGCCAATACTTGCATGGTAACTATTGTTGTATGAAAACTCAATGATCCAAGTGATCCTCCCAACTCCCTTGAATGTCCATTACACAAGCCCTTAGCATGTCCTCTAAGGTTTGTATGGTTCTCTCTGTTTGTCCATCAGTTGCTGGATGGAAAGTTGTACTCATCTTCAAAGTTGTACCAAAGTTCTCCTAAACACTTTTCCAAAATTTCGAAAAAAACCTAGAATCCCTTTCTAACACGATATCCTTTGGAAGTCCATGTAGCCTCACAACATGTGTTATGTAAGCCTTTCAAAGTTGTTCCATTTTTCAAGGCTCTTTCATGGGTATAAACACTGCTGACTTCTTACGTCCATCCACCACTGCCCATATGGTATCATTCTGATTCTTCGATTTTGGCAAGCAAGTCACAAAGTCCATTGATCTCCAATCTCATTTCCATCCTGGTATATCAAGTGGTTGGACTTCTCCTTGTGGTCTCTTATGCTCAAATTTGACCTTTTGGCAAGTAAGATATTTACTCACAAATTCAGCCACTTCTCTTTTCATCCTAGGCCACCAATACATATTCTTTAAATCCTAATACAGTTTATCGCCTCCAGGACGCACTGAATACGATGTATTATGACCCTCCTCCGTGATTCTTTGTTTCAAATCCTCACATTTCTGTGGTACACTCCACCTTCCTTTATATGTTAAACTTCCATCCTCATGAATCTTAAAATCCATAGGCTTTCCTGCTTTCAACTTTTCCATAATTTTGTCCAGTTCTACATCTCCCTCCTAGTTCTTCTTAATTTCCTCAAATATTGTTGGTTGGATACTAAGATTACGAAGAATTCCTTCCAACTCTCCCTCCTTCACTATTTCCAAGCTCAATCTCTCTATATCCTTACATAGTTCATTAGCTACCACCAAGGTATTTATTCCATGTTTTGTTTTACGACTACCACATTGGCTTTCCTTTCATGGTACTGGATATCTTGGTTATAATCCTTGATCAACTCAATCCATCTCCTTTGTCTCATATTTAAATCCTTTTGGGTGAAAAAGTACTTTAAACTCTTATGGTCTGTGTATATTCTACATTTCAACCCATACAAGTAATGTCTCCAAATTTTCAAAGCAAACACTATTGCTGCTAACTCCAGATCATGAGTACGGTAGTTCAATTCATATAGTTTCAATTGTCTCCAATCATAAGATATTACCTATGTATTTTGCATTAACACACATCCCAAACCATTTTTAGAAGCATCACTATATACATCATAGGAGTCACTTCAATCTGGCAAGGTCAGCACTGGAGCTGTAGTCAAACGCTCTTTCAAGGTCTGAAATGCCTCTTCACACTTATTACTCCACTCAAATCTATAGTCTGTCTTCATTAACGAAGTCATGGGTTTAGCAATCCTCGAAAATTCTTTCACAAACCTCTTGTAGTAATCTGCTAACCCTAAAAGACTCCATATGTTCGTAACATTCTTAGGTGTAGCCCACTCCTTAACTGCTTCAATTTTGGCTGGATCTACTTCAACTCCCTCTTTTGACACAATATGGCCCAAAAATGCTACTTTTTACAACCAGACTCACATTCCAGGAACTTAGCATACAACTCATTCTCCCTTAATGTCATCAAGATTGTCCTCAAGAGTTTCAAATCCTCACATTTCTGTGGTACACGCCACCTTCCTTTACACCTTAAACTTCCATCCTCATGAATCCTAAAATCCATAGGCTTTCCTGATTTTAGCTTTTCCTTAATTCTGTCTACTTTTACATCTCCCTCCTGGTTCTTCTTAGTTTCCTCAAATATTGTTGGTTGGATACTAAGATTACGAAGAATTCCTTCGAACTCTCCCTCCTTCACTATTTCCAAGCTCAATCTCTCTATATCCTTACATAGTTCATTAGCAATCACCAAGGTATCCACTCCATGTTTTGTTTTACGACTTAGAGCATCGGCTACCACATTGACTTTCCCTTCATGGTACTTGATATCTAGGTCATAATAATTGATCAACTCAAGCCATCTCCTTTGTCTCATATTTAAATCCTTTTGAGTGAAAAAGTACTTTAAACTCTTGTGGTCAGTGTATATTCTTCATTTCAACCCATACAAAGTAATGTCTCTAAATTTTCAAAGCAAACACTATTGCTACTAACTCCAGATCATGAGTACGGTAGTTCACTTCATATGGTTTCAATTGTCTCAAGGCATAAGCTATTACCTTTCTATTTTGCATTAACACACATCCCAAACCATTTTTAGAAGCATCACTATACACATCATAAGAGTCACTTCAATCTAACAAGGTCAGAACTGGAGCTGTAGTCAAACGCTCTTTCAAGGTCTGAAATGCCTCTTCACACTTATTACTCCACTCAAATTTACAGTCTTTCTTCATTAACAAAATCATGCGTTTAGCAATCCTCGGAAATTCTTTCACAAACCTCCTACAGTAACCTACTAACCCTAAGAAACTCCGTATGTTCGTAACATTCTTAGGTGTAGGCCACTCCTTAACTGCTTCAATTTTGGCTGGATCTACTTCAACTCCCTCTTTTGACACAATATGGCCAAAAAATGCTACTTTTTCCAACCAGAACTCACTTTTTTAGAAATTAACATACAAATCATTCTATCTTAATGTCATCAAGATTGTCCTCAAGTGTTCGACATGTTCTTCGTTACTCTTAGAATACACTAAGATGTCATCAATGAAAACGACCACAAAGTTATCCAAAAACCGCTGCAAAACTCAATTCATTAGATCCATAAAAATTGTTGGCGCATTGGTTAACCCAAAAGGCATAACAGTGAACTCATAGTGTCCATTCCTAGTGTGAAAAGAAGTTTTCGGTATGTCCTCATTAGCAATCCTCAATTGATGGTATCCTAAACTCAAATCAATTTTCGAAAACACAGTAGCTTATTTCAATTGATCGAACAAGTCATCAATCCTCAGAAATGGATACTTATTTTTTATTGTCACCTTATTCAGCTCCCTGTAATCAATACTATACAACCTTAAACTCCCATCTTTCTTCTTCACAAACAGTACTGGTGCTCCCCAAGGTGAAGCACTAGGCCTAACGTAACCCTTTTCCCACAAATCTTGCAACTGTTCCTTCAACTCACTCATTCCTGCAGGCGCCATTCTATAGGGTGCTTTGGAAATAGGTGTTGTTCCTGGGACTAAGTCTATGGTAAAATCACTTTCTCGTTTAGATGGCATTCCCGGAATCTCCTCCGGAAATACATCAAGAAAGTCCCTTACTACCTCAATATCCTCAGGCTTAGCGGTCTCAACCTGATCCACATCTCTCACACTACAAAGGTGGATTGGAAAACCTTTGTTTACAAACCTAGCAAACCCCTCATTACTGACACTATTTTGTTGTGTTTTGGTCTTCCTGCCCTACAATAGCTCACCTTCTTAACCTTATTCATCAACGAGATCTTCTGTGGTTCACATAGAATTTCCGCCTTATGTTTACTCAACTAATCCATCCCCATTATTACTTCTAACTCACCTAAATCAAACCCGATTAGGTTAGCCTTAAACTCCACTCCCTCAATTTCGATAGGAACATCCTGAAATCCCCTTGAACATTGTACTTCTTGTCCTGAAGGTAGCACTATTGACATATCTATTGCATCTATATTTCCCAACACAGGTTTTAACTTTTCTAGAAGTCTAGTAGAAACAAAAGAGTACGTTGCACCAGAATTAAACAAAACTTTAACAGGAAGAGAGTGAATAGAAAAAGTACCAGTGATCACATCCTTATTAGCATCACCTTCACTTCGAGCCATCACATTCAGTTTTCCAATGTTTGAGGTCTTAGTCTGTCCTCCTCCACTTCCACTCCCATTCCTATATCCGGCTTGAGGTGTCACCTTTCCTCCCATATTTCCTTGAAAACCCTTTTGTTGTCCCCTAGTTAGATTCCCCATAGCTTGAGAATTATGTCCCTCCTTTCCTTTGTTCTTAGAGAAGCACTCATACTCACGATGTCCAAGTTTGTTACACAGCCGACAAGTCACTAGGTTCCCTGCACATTCCTTTCTAGGGTGATTGTTAGGTAACTTCTTGCAAAAGTACACACGCCCTCCTTGACTACCCATCTGAGTTCTATTCCCATTTCCAGAATTAGGCTTCCCAAAGTTTCCCTTACTACCCTGGAAGTTGTTGAAACGAGGTCTCTTATATTCACCATGATTCCCTTGTTGGTTGAAGTTTCCTCCCCCATCCTTCCTCTTCTCCCTTATCTCACCTTCCTTTTGTACCTCCTTCTTCTTTTGGTCTGGCATACAAGTATTCAGCTCTACCATATAAATCATCCAAGGATTCAAAAAACTGTCCAGCTAGTTGTGACCACCATAAATCAACTTTTCCTCTCAAGTAATACACAGCATGGTTTTCTTTAATCTCTTCTGGACACTCAACTGCCCCAAACAACTTATTAAACTCTCTCAGCCATCCCTCTAGAATAGTTGGATTGTGCTCTCCTTAGTAAGTGGGTGGCTTACTTTGAGAAATTTTCTTGAAAAGTTCCCCAGCAAGGTCAATACCATTTCCCTTTCCTCTGGTAGCTAACTGTTCAGCTACACTAGCTATTAGCCTCACTACTTCATTCAACTGATTATTATTACGTTTAACCATTCTATTTTTCCTGTAGAGGAAAAGACCTTTATATTAAATTATGTCTAACTGAAAGTTAGGATAATATAAACTTAAATCATAAAACACTTTCTCATTTCGTCTCACTAAAGAAAGTTGATTCTTTTAGAGCGAATAATTCACTTTGTTTTTATTGTTTACACAACCATTAAAATAAGAATAAAGCACATAAGAAATAAAAATATTTCCCTTGCTTCTATTCTACTTGAGGCTTTAAATCATAGAATAAATTTATTACTTAACTCTTCTCATCATTTCTCATGGCTCACTACCAGTTATTCAAACTAATGTAAACAATAACTTAAACTATTCAACTAAACATCAGAATCATTAAACATCAATAGCTAAACTAGATGTAACCAAAGTCTCTAAACAATAACATTATCTTTCTTGTCTTTTGACATCACATATTCCCTTGGTATGAACTCAGGAATATTCTTAGTGTCAACCTCCATTTCTTCATCCGTCTCTTCTTCTTCTTCTTCCATTTCCTTCTCAAGATCTGATTCTTCTTCCTCTTCTTCAAATTCGGTTACCAAGTCAACATATACCAGAATTACTGGGTCTGGGTTCTCAATTTCATAACACGAACTATCCCTTGACTCATCAGTCTTCGAACCCGTAGGAGTCTCCTTCACCATCAGGTCTTCACTTCCTTGGCTACCTTCCGGGCTTGGTGTGGGCGGGTTCTCCTTGCTTGCATTCATTTCTTGATACTCCAGCTCTTTCCTAGTAATATACCCCTCCAAGAATCTCCAATCACAACCCCACTGAAAAACTGCATCCTTATACTTAAAATAGTTCGGAAGGACTCAAACAAAATGGAAATCACTAAACTTTGCCTTAATCTCTAAATAGGGTGAAAGGTCGGGCAAGCATCTAACAATCAAGGCTGAAACATGGTCAGGCTAATCCCAGTATGGTGACCTCAACACAGTACTCATGTACCAACAATAGAACCGTATTTTCCAGACATATTGAGGCGGACTTTCGTAGTCTTTCTTCTCTAAAGTTCCTATTTGAGTATCTTTACTAAGCATACTATGTGACATCCTGCACAAAACTTAAGACTAATGGTCCATCCTTCCCAAAACAAAACAAAACAAACTAGCAGTTCTACAAAAAGAGGTCTTATGGCTAACATACAATTTTCTTTACACCCAACTATTCACATGAGCAACACCTTAAACATGAACTTTAATGCATGAAAGAACAAAACAAAGTCTATCCTACATGCCCAAATTTCCTACACAAGCTCACCACATGGTATTAAAGCAATAACACATAATATATACCTGAATTTCTTGCGTACCTGCACACATATTTTTTCTTTTCAAAACTTTCCATTTATGGAAATTACTATTTTTCGGAAAATTCCATTTTTGAAAACTTTCCATAATAAGAAATTCTTCTTTCAAAAAAAATAAAACTAAGGGTACCCCAAAATAATTTTTTTTTTTCACAATCTAAGCTCTGGTAACCACTTTGTAACACCTTGGAATTTCCTAACTTCTTACTTCTTATTTTTTCGGAAAACATATTATAATTATTAAGGATTGTATTTATTTAATATTCTAAATATGGAAAAACCAAAGTATTACCGCCACCGTGATAACAACTAAGGCATTTATCAAAGTATTATAGCGGAAGTCATAAAACTAAAACAATTTAAAACTAACTTCAAAACCATCTCAAAATAAAAATCAACTTTAAACTAATTACACTTCGGAGCCATATTAATGGCCCTTAAAAACCAAAACAAAAACTAAAAGTCTTTAGAAATAAAACAATCATCCAAAATAAATGTTGGTTATTCATAAGCAATAAAATAAAGCAAAGCTACAAAACACATGCAGCAAGTGCTCTCACTCCATCCTAACATGAAATGACTTATGCCCACTTGTACCTGCAACTTTTCTTTTACTAGAAAACTACTCACCACAAGTGGGTCATTGTAGAGCCAAATCCAAGACAAAGCCATGCACACAAAACAAACAGTCAGCAAAGCTGAGTACATAACTACTAAAGACTATGCAACAACAATAAGAAATAAAACATGCACTCAACTTACCTATGAGAACCTTTTTACCTGTACATGGACTCAACTAAATTAATTATTATATTTAAACTTATGGATCCTGCATCGAACGGGTTTCCTCCTTAAAAATCATCGCCCTATTGGGCACCAACTTGGGAGAAACTCCAAGAAGGTTTTACTAAGTCACATAAAGTGACAGATATCCAGCACATTAAAAATATAAAAAGAGTACAACGTCTTGTACTCCAATTGGAAGTGATAGATCACTGTTCCATACGACTCCCCCCATTGTTCATACTCAAGGTATATACGTTCCAAGAGTTTTGATGCAAGCCTTCTTACACTTTACGTGATTAACCAGTTTAGAAATGTTATGATTCACATACAACATCACATAAAGACATGCATCAAATCTAGCAAGCCAAATTAATTATCTTTAATTTAAGGTGAAGAAAATTCACACATTAAACTGAACTTCCTTTACCACACACTAACTGTGAGTGGCTAATTAATTACTTTCTCCTTGACCACACATTAAACTGTGAGTGGCAACATGTCTAAAATAATTGCTCATAACTTCTTTTAATCATGTGAATAAAATTCACAACTACCTTTCTTGTTGATTAAGTAACTAACCAACTTAAAATAACTTCCTTTCTTCATTAATAAAGTATTGGCCAAATTAAACTGATCATGACATTCCAATTCAAGCTTGTAAAAATTTATATTACTATTTAACATGGAATGTCAACATACTAAAAAAAAAACATGCTTCTAATAAACTTGTCATGCACATAAATTCATGATTCAACAAGCATAACAATATTTCATACAATCAAAGATCATCCAAGCATGAATTCTAGTTCATGTTTTTGTCTTTAGTACTTACGTACCTTGTAAAGTAACGGTGCTCTGCCACAACTTCTAGAAATGGACTAGTTCAAAGTCTCCTACATAAGGAAAAACCGAAACTAAATTTAAACCTTGTTGACTAAATTCTACAACAACTATAAACTAACTTCTATATTGGAAACTCGTCCAAAATATTCCTTATATGGTCTCTATTCAATTCCATACTACACTTTGCTTTTCTATTGTATGATTACTTGGTTTTCGGGACTTATCTATGCTTGATAAATCCTTAGTATAAATTTTATGCCACTATAGAAAAGTGGACAGCAATATAAAATTACCAAAACTCCTTGAAAAGCTTCAAAAACAACATAAATCAATCATACAATGTATTTCTTAATTTATATGATCTGTTTATGCTAATTACATACTTTAAAAGCCTAATTATTCACTTTATATATTTTGGACAGCATGTTAAACGTTCGTAAAATAGCTTTTTCACTTCATAAAACAAAGCCAAAATTGTCAGAAACTACCTATTTAATGTCTGATTTTGTGAACAACTACCTAATAAAAACTTTTAGTTACTAAACTACCTATTATAATTCCTTCGGTTTGGTAGCACTATCACATACCGTTTTTTAAATTTTTCTGGTGATTAGGCCCCACTATTGACTAGGTCTCTCTCTTTTAAATATATTAGCCTGTTTTTATTTATTAATCCATTTAATTTTATTTAAAAGTTTTTTTTACTAATTACATAAACTTTGTACTCTTTCTCTCTTTATAATTCGATCCCCTCCCTCATGCTCTGTTATTTATTTATTTATTTATTTGCAATTTTTCTTGTTTTCTTCTTCTGCAATTTTTTTATCCATCTTAATGGTTTGGCATCACAAATCTACAAGGTCCTCAATTTATTTGTGTCTCTTTGAGCACTTCTAGACTCTAGTAACCCTCTTATTCTCACTATTAACCAATTTATATAAACTAAATTTACGAATTGCAAGCGCTTAATAACTTTTTCATTAAATTCTTGTTTTCTTCTTTTCATCTATAACTTATCAACTTTTTCTTAAACTAATTTTGCTTAAATTGAACAAATTTGGTAACGTTGAAATTTTGCAATTGAAATTGAAATTAGAGCATAAATTATTTACTAGTGAAGTTGAACTTTAAAAAAACCCTACAAAATAAAGGGTAGAGGATGAAAAAGCTTGTACCTTCCGTAGGTGGGAAGATATTAGAAGAGCAAATAATAACAATGGACATTTTGGTATTATAAAAGACATGACTGAAAAAGGGGGGAATCTTGAGAAATTTAGCGTGAAAAAAATGAGGGGAAATCAAAAGAAGGAATTCATGAAATTCGGTGTGAAAAAAGAAAGAATTTGTTAATATCGGTGCACGCTCGTCGGAAAAATTCGAAAAAAAAAGGTATGTGGTAGTGCTACCAAATCAGAAAAATTATAATATTTAGTTTAATAACTGAAAGTTTTTATTAGGTAGTTGTCCACAAAATCAGACATTTAATAGGTAGTTTATAACAATTTTTGCTAAAACATACTAAAAATTATATTTAATATCATAGAATTCATATGTGATCATACTAGCATAATATCAACAATTAAAACTTAATTTAACTTGTTTTTCTAAAAATTTCAGATTTATTTATTAACTTTAAAGTCATGAAAAACTCATAAAAACATCATAATTTCATGGTAAAACTCTTTTACAATCAACTAACATAATTATCCAACCAATCTATGCTTTAGAAAAAATTTTCATAAGCCAAAATATGTTCATAATATTTATTATTCAATTGAATTTCATGATTATAAATTTTGGACAGCAATTTATTTTATTTTCAAAGCCTTTAAAAATCAATCTAAACTTCATAAAATCATCATAAATTCACACAACAATAATTCATGATCATAATATTGAAGTTTAAGTCATAAAAAATCATAACTTTCATGATTTACAAACCCTAATCTAAAATTTCATGAACAACAATTTAATTCATGCCTTAATACAAATCATAACTTTATTAAACATGGTTAATACTCATAAAAGCATGATTAAACATATATATGAACATGAATTTGCAGATTGAATTAAAAAGAAAGAAGGAGATTTTTTTAAAAAAAGATCCGAAAATACCAAATAGGGGAGGAGTGGCTGCCGACGATGGCGTGTAGCTGCCGGCGGTGGCGTGTGTCTTCAGCGATGGTCCGGCTGGGCGTGGATCCCAAGAAAACTTCCTCTCTCTTTTTTTTCTGTTTTCCGAAAACTACAGTTTTTTTTTCTTTTTTTTTCGGAAATCACACTCTTTTTTTTTCTTTCTTTTCTCTCTAAATTTTGGAATCCTAATGACAACTTATGAGCATGAAAATATGAAAAAATTGGGTTTTAAAGGGTATTTATAGGCCCCAAAGTAGGATTTCCAAAAGCCCATACTTATCCTAACAAGTGAAAATTACCTTTAGGCCCTTGCAACAAAATAAATTAGGAAACCTTTGAAAATTCATTTTTAGAAGCCTTCTCATATATTTTTAAAACATGAATATTATTTATGAACACCAATAATTACTTTCAATC
Source organism: Suaeda aralocaspica (assembly GCA_016808085.1). Taxonomy (NCBI): domain Eukaryota; kingdom Viridiplantae; phylum Streptophyta; class Magnoliopsida; order Caryophyllales; family Amaranthaceae; genus Suaeda; species Suaeda aralocaspica. The sequence goes on along the minus strand of PYUH01000257.1, from coordinate 623,665 downwards.
AAAACTTATTTATTATTTATTTTATTACTATTAATTTCTTTTCATTTAATTTTGCTATTGAACATAACTTTTCGTTAAAAATATTAAAACCATACTAATAAAATACAAAAACACTTTCTTAAAATACGTGAAAATGTGGGATATTACAGTCTACCCCCTTAAAAGAATTTTCGTCACAAAACTTTGTGTAAATTAGTGTATGGAATTTGAATAGAGACTACATTTACTTTAAACTTTATTACTAAAATACCATGTTGTTGTAGACCTTAGACACTTACTTGACAACTTTCTAGAAGACAAACATAAACTTGTTACTTAAAAGTCGTAGAAACTCATAAAAACTTGCAAAATTGAGGGTAAAAACGCGCCAAAAATAGGTTGCTTTCTAGCCCCCTTAAAACTCGAGTTACGTCCCCGTAACTCTACTACTAACCTGAAATAGTTGTGGGTGTTTTTCTCTTATCATATCTTCAGCTTCCCAAGTAGCTTCTTCGGTTTCTTGGTTAGACGTTAACACTTTCACTATTTTGGCACTCTTTCTACGAGTATCGCTGACCTTAATGTCTAGGATTTTAATTGGCCTCTCTTCATAGGTTAAACTTTGGTCTAACTCTATTGTTTCAGGTTGTAACACATGTGACTTGTCTAGCACATACATTCTTAGTTGAGACACAAGAAGACATTGTGAACCTTGCTCAACTCCATTAGTAGTGCTAACTTATAAGTTACCTTTCCAACCCTTTGCAAGATCTCATAGGGTCCTATGTATTTTGGGATCAATTTTCCTTTCTTTCTGATCCTCATCACTCCTTTCTGTAGGGGCCCCGGATTTTTAGGGTCCCAACTTTTTTTGTTCACCTTTCCCAAACCGTCCATAGGTCAAGTTAGACCTAAAAAATTGGCTTAAGGAAAGGTGAAATGGACTTTTTTAGAAGTATTTTGCAAAAAAACAGGAGCGCAAGAATTTCAGTCGCGCTAGCGTGGTAGCATGACAGAGTTTGTCACGCTGACTGTGCAGCGCTACAAAGCTTGTCACGCTGCAGGTGCAGCGCGGCAGACTTTGTGACGCTGCGACGTTAGTGTGACAAAGTCTGTCGCGCTACGCTATTTTTGTGTTTTTTGCTTTTTTTTTCGAGTGAGATAATAATATACGAATACGGACGATGCTAGTAAGAAGTCGCCAATGAGTTTTAGGAACTAAACTCATAAACCATGTATTTAGATTCGATACGAATGGGACTCGAATAAGGGACGTTTGTCTAAATTGCACGGAAATCCTCTCCGATCCCATGGGGATGACTCCAAGTTGTGGTCGAGCGAACCAAAGATTGGACTCGGGGGCGAAGGTACTAACATGACGGAGTGCGTCTGGTTAGCCCATAGGCGGCTGTTACTAGTTTCCTCTTAACCATACAGAAATTACATTTAGAATCATACAAAAATATCAATTACAAAATTCACAAAAAAAAGCATTAAATTGTTAGTGAATCACAAAAAAAAACTAATTAATTTAACTGAAACCGTTATTAAAATCAATTTAAGGAGCCTAACATGATTAGATTTGTCCGAAAGAATTATCTTGATTAAGCGTTGCAAACAATCAATTTTAAGTCCTTTAACAATAATAACGTGATAAAGCAGTAAATAAATAGTGAAACAACAACTTAAAAGTCCATAAACATGATTTTTAGGGCTCTCAGGAAACGTACCACTTCTCCTTTGAAGATTGTCTTCGTCGAGTATTAATTTGGGCGGAGTTTCGAATTATTGTTTCGACATTATTAAAATTTGTAGCCACTTTTTAGTAAAATAAATAGCAAATAAAATAATAAATAATTATAATAAAAAAAGGGTTGTTAAAAGCAATACTCGGATTATTTAAGTATGAGGAAGAAAGTGAGTTAAAAAATGTGTCGAGAAACGAAGGAAATGACAGTTTTTATAACAGCGTGGGAACCCTAATCGCGCTGGGCTGCTAGCATTGTACGCCGTATCACGCTGGCCCAGTAGCGCAGGGAACCCTAAAACGCTGCTAGTGTAGCGCTGTTAGCTTTGTCACGCTGAGCTGTCAGCGTGACTAAATTAACCGCGCTACGTTTTTGAAACATTTTTTTTTAATTTTATTTATTATTATTATTATTTTATTTTATTTATTTATTTAAAATAGTAAAAGAGGCATTTGGATAAAAAGGTCCGTGAAATAAGAATGAGATTTATTTTTAAGCCCAAGTATACTCGATTATCCAATCTTCTAGAGAAATGAGTTTTTTAATCATCATAGGGTCCTGTCGCGGGACAGGGGACTGAATTAGGTGTCTACAGTTAGCCCCCACTTTGATTGAGTCTGAGTAAGACGACAATCAAAGTATGCTCGAATCGTTTTTCGAGGCTTTCATATCCAGAGCCATGAGCTCCTCATTAACCAATGGGCGTAGCAAATTTTAGAGAGCAAAGGCTCTCGAAACTGAAATCGAAAATAAATTCGCTTATTTATCAAAACACTTAGCAAATAAATTAGTATTAGTATTTTGGAATAAGTTTTCTTATGACTGGAAATAAGGTAATAAATTCGCTTATTATTACTATTTTGTCTAAATTCGCTTATTTACTGAAATTATTGAAAAAAATGTAATAAATTCGCTTATTTATTACTACTTTGAGTAAATTCGCTTATTTACTGAAATTATTGAAAAAAAATATAATAAATTCGCTTATTTATTACTATATTGAGAAAAATGTAATAAATTCGTTTATTTATTACCATCTTGAGTAAATTCGCTTATTTACCGAAAATATTGAAAAAATGTAATAAATTTGTTTATTTATTACTATTTGGAGTAATTCACTTTTTACTAATACTATTGAAGAAATATAATAAATTCGCTTATTTATTACTATTTTGAGTAAATTCGCTTATTTACCGATATTAATGAAAAAATGTAATAAATTCGCTTATTTATTACTATTTTGAGTAAATTCGCTTATTTACCGAAAATATAGTCAAAAGCTCACAAGGTGGTCATGAGATAACACCCTATCCTAATGTAATCCACTTTTAGGATATTTGGAATAAAGCATGAGAAAAGGATCATCATCAAAATCAAGCTCAAAGCAAAACAATTCAGCAAAACTCAACAACCTGCGCCGGCCGTGTAGCGTCATTGCAGCAACCACGCTGAAGAAGCAGCGCTGCAAGTCTTGTGGCGCTGAGCCTAATAGCGCGGCTCCTTCACCCACGCCATAAGGTCAGCGCTCTACTCTTTGCTTATGTTGTGTTGTGGTTTATTGCTTGATTTACAAATGTTGATGTCGAAATTGCTGTATAGGTAGCGAGTTTGGTTTGCTAGCGCTCGGGGCGTAGCGCTGCTAGAGTAACCGCGCTGAGCAGTTAGCCTGTTCAACCAAACAGCGCTGGTCCTCCAACCACGCTGTGAGTTTTTTTTTTTTTAAATAATGTTGATGTTGAAATTATGGTGTGCAGGTAGCGAGTTTGGTTTACTAGCGCTCGGGGCGTAGCGCTGCTAGAGTAACCGCGCTGAGCAGTTAGCGTGTTCAACCAAACAGCGCTGGAGCTGCAGCGCTGGTCCTCCAACCACGCTGTGAGTTTTTTTTTTTTTTTTCTTACTTTTGAGAACTATGGGATGAATTTGTGCTTACATTAGAGGATTGATTGCTCTAATTTATTCAATTTGTAGTCATAAGGATGTTAAGTTTGTGACAATTTATATTTGCTCTTGTTTTTATCAAACATGTATGTTTTTGGCAAATGATTGTTCTAATGATGTTAGAATGAAGTATAATGCTCCATGAATCATTTGAGAATTGTTCTTATTACTCATGTCACGACCCATGTATTTTGACGTTTTAAAGAGTAGGAGGCTCTTAATTAGAGAGTGTAGTTGATTAGTCTTAATCAAAACTAAAAAAACTTCTTGAATAGTTTTAATTATAAGGGCAATGAGCTCTTAATTAATAATCAAAAGTGAAAAAAATGCTCTTGATTATTTTATTTATAAGAGTAATGGGCTCTAGAAAAAATGCTCTTGATTAAATTATTTTATTTATAATCAAAATTGAAAATAATGCGCTTAATTTAATAAAGAAGAGTAATGAGCTCTTAATCAAAAGTGAAAATGCTCTTGATTAATTTATTTTATGTATAAGAGTAACGTGCTCTCTAATTAATAAAGAAGAACAATGGGATTTTAATTAATAGTCAAAGGTGAAGAAAAAAAATGTTCTTGATTATTTTTTTTTTATAAGGGTAACCTGCTCTTAATTTAATTAGTGATCAAAAGTGAAAAAGCTCTTGAAAAATTTTACTTTATTTATAAGAGTAGCGTGCTCTTAATTTAATAAAGGAGAGAAAAAATGCTCTTGATTAATTCATTTTATTTATAAGAGTAACGTGCTCTTAATTTAATAAAGGGAAGCAACGGACTCTTAGTAAAAGATGCTCTTGCTAAGTTAATAAGCTATCCTAGTTTGTGGATTACAGCAATGTCTTCCCCTAGAAACGAGCAAGATGGAGGGGAGAGAGAGGGAAGAACGGATACCCGTAAACGTCGTGCTAAAAACCGTTCAAAGAGTAAGAATCGAGTACCACACCCTGCATGGGAGCCCCCACTTGAGTGGGATAATCGTGTCTTGAAACTTGATCCTGACCATCATATATCTTCTCGAGCATCAAGAGGAATTGTAAGTAATTTTTTTTTTTTTTTTTCAATATTTTACGAATTTTAGATGATATATGTAAGTGAAATGTTATAGGTTGATGATGAATTACGACGATATGATTCCGGGAAGATGCTTGGTAAAATTTATGACACTCTCGATGCAAATACCAAAGAGTTGGTCAAGGTGAGCGGTTTTCAAGATTTCTTAGAATCTTATATAGAGAAAGAGAGATGTAAGATGTCTGCTGGTTTAGTTAGGGGAATGATGGAATGGTTTTGGGATACAACTAACACCTTTCATTTCCCATGGGGAGAGATGGCTATAACTCCTTTCGATTATGGGATGATTACTGGATTACCCTTGGCGGGTATGGATATCATCCCTAATGAAGGAATGACAGGAAAAGAGCCAATGATAGGTGATTTACTTGGGCCGATCTACACTCGATTAAAATTATATGAGAGAGTTTTCCCTTGGAGTGAATTGTCGGATGCTCTAGCCAATGAAGACATTATGGCAGAAACCACTTCCCTTCAAAGAGCTAGGATCTTCCTTTTATATTTGATTGGTAGTACCTTTTTAACAGACAAAGGGCAACGAGTGGCCTTTTCTCTTATCCCATTATTGTCAGATTTGAAAGGAATCAAAGATTATTGCTGGGGGAAAGCGGGTTATGTGCATTTAATATCTGAAATGCGTAAGACATCCCGAGTCATGGATGACCCGCTAAAGAGAGAATGTGTCCCGGCTTCCCTAGGAGGCATTCCTCGAGTTATTGAGGTAACAAATTCTTTTACAATGTGCTTATCCACTTATTTTATTTTGCTTTTCTAACCTTTTCTTTTCAGGTGTGGTATTTTGAACACTTCCCAACTCTTGCCCCAATAAATGACCGACCTAAGAGATTCCCGGTGAGCCGCAGATGGGGAAGACGGCTTAACATTCATCATAAGACAGATGTAATACGCCAATCGATTTATAACCTTCCTGAAGAGCAAGTAAGGACTCATTGTACATATACATTTATATATATTTATAACTACAATAAATGATTTTTAATTTTCCTTCTGTTGTAGATTATCTTTCGTCCATGGGACGGGATACCAGATATTAGCCCTGGAGTGCAGGTTTCACCACCTCTTGAGGAAGCCAGGATCCTTTTGAAAGGATGTAGGCAACTTGTTTGGTTTCTGGGAGAACGTGTTGTTCGTCAAACTTATTCTCCTATTCCTTTAGCTCCCATGGATCCACCTGTCTTCATCTTAGACTCGAGTAAGGTTCCCGTTACCTCTATGGATGATTTTCTGAGAGGACTCACAGCTCGGGAGTTAGTTTTTGCTGGTGTTAATTACAAAAATTGCGTTCAGGCTCGGCTACGTTCTTTTCCAACATTTGTTAGGGTATCTTTCCTTTCCTTTCCCTTTTTCACACATTTGCATTTTAAATATATGTTTATTTGTTTATATGTTTATATGTTCAAAGAATGATGATATTGAGGGTTGGCAAGTTCCTGAGCGAAATATCAAATACATTGATGGTTTCGGGAATTTGATTGATGACACTGTGCCATTTGATTGTCTCTTANATTGAGGAAGAGGAAGAAGATGTTCCTTATATCCCTGAGAATGTTGACATGATAAGCCTTAGGTTTGTCCTTATTTTTACTCGACTCTTATTATTATTATTACTGACATTTTTCAATGTTAATTTTAAATGACTTGCTTAATTGCAGGTGCCTAGGACAACTACAAACAAGGTCATCAAAGTATTGAATGTGTTTCGCACTGCTTATAGGAAGACAAAACATGCTTTTGCGTGCCAGAGCGTCACCATGGCTAGGGTAGGTTTCCCTATGTGTTGCCCCTATTTCTAGTTTCATGTCTTTATCACCTATGGGTAATTTTTGTGCATTATTTTCTTTTGAAGGACGTTGTGCCGCGTTATACAACACACGGGATATTTCGTCCTTGTCCCCCTCGTCCTCCGGGTGGCCATTACAGGCGTCCCCCTTTGACGGAAGGTCCGAGTAGTGGCCAACAAGTGCGGCCTCTGATCCTTGATCATGAAAATAGAGCTCAAGAGGAGTCTAATAGAGACCAGGGAGGAAGTAGTCAGCAAGTCAATCCGCAACAAGGATATAATCCTTATGCTGGCTATTATAACCATGGTCAAGGTGGCGGGTGGTCCCAAGCTCAAGAATGGGATTATTATGGTGGAGGCCAAGGGCCATATCCAAGAGTTCCTTATGAGATGGGGCGATTTTCGTCGTATGAACCACCAAGGATTAACACTCAAATGCAGCAGGAGGATCGAAGACATTCTACTAATTCTTATACTCCTCGCACTGGTGTCATGCATTATTTCTTTGACTATGGGCCACCACAGTAGCTTTTGGTGGCATGTAATTTGCTAACATTTGTATTCGTAGTTTAATTCAAACTCAATTTAATATTTTGTAATCATGGATTTATAAACATATGTAAGCCTTGGGCTTTTTATGCTAATATTTGAGAACCAAGGGCATATATGCTAGTTCATTTTATTTTATTTTATTTTATTTATTATATATTTTTTTTTTTGGTGAAGTGTTGGAGGATTAATCCGACTTACTCCCGAAAAAATAATCACCAAAATTAGTTAGTAGGGAAAGGGGGGCATATCTCATTTTCCTTAAATAAATATGATTTGAAAAGTTAATTTTAAAGAAGTTCAAGAAATAAAATTGCCCAAAATAATTAAAGAATGGAAAGAATCTCGCAAATGGGCTGATTATGGAAGTTTTATGCAGCGCAGGAGGATTTGGAACGCTGCATTTGTAGCGCTGTCAAAATTGTCGCGCTACGCGCGTAGCGTGACTAGTGTTGCCACGCTGCTGTCGTAGCGTTGTAAACCTTGTCACGCTGCCACGTCAGCGCGACTAAAACTGAAACGCTGCTTTATTTCTCATTATTTCCCAAAACGAATTTAAGGAAGTTGCCTAGTGACCCTCTTGGTTAAATATATGAACGAACAATTATACATTCATCAACAAAATCCCTTACAAAAGTTTTCTTTGTTAGAGAGAAAAGAAGGAGGTAAAGAATGTCTCAAAATTTCATTCGTGAGTTAAACCGTTGGATTTCTTCTTTGTCTGTAGAGGAACGCCTTGAATTCAATGCTTATCATCTGGATGCTTTGTTTTCTTTGAGGCAAGCTCGTATCAATTGGGATTTCCTTCATGCCGCCATTAATTTTTGGGATCCTCAATTCCATGTTTTCACCTTTGCCAACAATGAATTGACCCCCTTTCCGGAAGAATTTAGCGCGATTGTTGGTTTTCCAGTGGAAGCTCTTCCGGCTGTACCTAACCTTCAACAAGGGTTTGGTAAGGACTTTCAGAGACTACTTGGACTAACTAAGTTCGAGACCAAGGAAATTCTCAATGGCCAACACTGTGATCTTTTGAAAATTATTGCAAGATTTTCCTCTCCTTCAGACAACTTAACAATACAAAGGTACAAAAGACGTGCTTTATGCTTATGTTTGCTATCAGGATATTTATTTGTTAATGATGGAGGAAATATGGGAAATGCTTCACTAATTGCAATTGTTGAGCAAATCGAAGGTGATCGTACTCCTATGCCTATGGTGATTGGTGAGACCATCATAGCATTGGACGCATGCAAAGCGGATCCATCATTGCACTTTTCGGGAAGCCCTTTATTGCTTCAGGTAATATTCTAACCTTGGGCTAAAATATTAATTAGAATAGATGAATTATTATGAATTTATGAAAGGAAAGAAGATTTTTCGTAGTTGGAATCGTAGCGTCAGTAGTGAATTAGCGCTATCAGTCATAGCGTGGCTAATTCTGTGACGCTACGAGTGTAGCGCAGTAGGATCTGTCGCGCTGACACTGTAGCGCTGTTTGTTTTGCAACGCTCAACTGTTAGCGTAGTAGAGTTTCCAGCGCTCCTGTTTATCTTCCATAATGTCTATTTTTTCTTTCAAACCATAATTATTCAATGCTATGTAACAATCTTGGATTGTCATTTATTTCCTTATTTAATTAATGCAGATTTGGCTTAGTGAGCGCCTTAAGACCATCGAACAACCCCTTAATGCCATGAAATACAACCTCAAATCATTTACTATGAGGAGGAATTTGTTCCCAAGGAAAACTCTAGCGGAGTGGATGTCACTTATGTCTCATGGAGGTCTTTCAATTAGATGGGTCATTCCATGGTGGTTTATCAAGGAGATGGTTGGAAGTCATGAGTCAACACCATATGTGCGCCTTCTTGGTTTGACGAAAATTACTTATTTCTTTCCGACCCGTCTTTTGAGGCAATATGGTATGAAACAAGTATTCCTAGCCTTGACACTAACCCCCCAACTTGCTTGGAACTTCGGGGCCCTGCCATTACCGCATGGACAAAGTATTGGGCCAATCGTCCACGATGGGCTTTTCCGAGGAATGGTTGTTCTACTCAACTATCACAAAGTTACAAGGATTGGATGCTTGCTAAGAGTAAAGAGGAGAGGGATAAGGCCCGGGGCCTTCAAGTTACTGAGAGGTCTAAAGGCCCACAGGTCTATAGGGCTCCAAAAAACAGGATTGCAATGGGAGAGGGAAAGAATGAGACTTCTTTAAAGAGAAAGAATGAAGCTGGATCTGTTTTTGATAGGCTAGGTCCAAGAAATAAGAAAAATGCTCCTTCCTTACTTGGGGTGGAAATTGGACAACCAAAGTTAAATGAAAAGACCCAAAAAACTATAGAAGGTAAGGGGAAAAGAAAGATGGTATGGACTCGTAAAGAGAGCAAGCTCAAACCTATGGAGGAGCAATTTGATGGAGGTTTCTCAAAAGAAGTGAATAATGAAGAAAAGCTCAAAGATGATCCTAATGGGATGGAGGAAGATCCGAAAGTAGATGAAGACCCAAAGCATGCTCGTAAGGAAAAGGAAGAGTAGTGTTTGACTTTATTTATTTTATCATTTTCAATAAAGTGCATGTGCACTACTAGCGTAGGCTTTAAAGTAGTCCCTTTTGTTTTGATGATTTCAATTATGCAACTCTTAAAACATTAATGAAGGACAATATTATTTTTTTATTTTTCATGTAAACAAAATTTAGTTATTTACATTAGAAGTTATTGATAATTCATCCAATAAAAACTAATTATGTATTTAAATGGGCCGAACTTAGAATAAGTTGCCTACGTATCCAAAAGGAATCAGGTCGTGCGTAGTTCTAATTATTATATATATTTTATCGAAAAGACTTGAATGAGCCTTTTATCGAACCTTCGTGGGTCCTTAAAATCATGTGAAACCTTTAAATGAGGTCTTTCATAGTTCAATAGTTTAGTCAAACATAGATATTCACTGAAACTATTGAAACGTAACATGCATTCAGCGCAGTTGAAATTCTAACGCTGGGGTTGTAGCGCTACAGAACAAATAACGCTGCACGGTGCAGCGCGGTTAGAACTGTTACGCTGCAAGGTCAGCGCGGTTGAATTTTCAGCGCTGCCCCTTTCTTATTTATTTAACTACTTTTATTATATATAGCTTTTGGTTTTGTATAGAATGGGTTACGATGCTTTTCCTTTTCTCGATTTGCCCATTTTACATAATAATATGAGCCAAATTGGGCCCATATGTTGTAGGACTTAGTGTGAGTCCATGATTGTCTTGCAATTTTAAGCGTAAAACTTCTTCAATTGGTCTAAATTAGTTAATTGAGTAAATTCAGCCCCATCTATGTCAATTAGTTTTACCGCACCGCCTGATAGGATTTTCTTAACAATATACGACCCCGTCCAATTGGGTCGGAATTTTCCTCTTGGATCAGTGGGTGGGGTTCGTACCTCTTTTAGAACTAAATCTCCTTCATTAATGTTTCTTGGCTTAACTCTTTTATTAAAATGTTTTGCAATCCTTCTTTGATATATTTGTACGTGATGCAAAGCTTTTAATCTTCGTTCATCTAAGAGAATAAGTTCTTTGAGACTAATGTTACTTGAAGTATGGTATGTTAATACATTTTGGTGCGTGAAATGGGTATCGGATTGTAAACTCCTTCCTAGTTTTGTTAATTTATTCAGTAAAAATGTACCAATATACCTACATATGTCGTGCCAATTTACACATTCCAAAACGTGTTTGAAGAATTCAGGGTTGAAAACTTGAAATGAATTGGTTTAGTTTAGTTGTGCTAACTCTCATCTAGTGATTTTGATAGTCTACATGTTTCTTAAATCGTGAAATATTTATGATGCAATGATTGTTTCCACACATTCCCTACCTCTCCAGACACCTTCTTTGGGTTTGTGTTTTGCTAGTGGTCTTGTAGTATTTCTTCACTTGTTTTGACAATATTTAGTGGTGCTTATGGTCTTAAATTCTGCTCCTTAATATCGCTCTCAGTTATACTATATGCATAATACTATTTAATGAATCTGAGAAAAGACTTGTTTAATTTGTTCTTATTCATACTACATGTACTTGCAGAAATCCATTACTTCTCTTGTACGAGGGATTCTTGCCATTGATGAATCGAATGCCACTTGTGGGAAGAGATTGGCATCAATTGGCTTAGATAACACGGAGGGCAATCATCAGGCTTATAGGCAACTTTTACTGACGACTCGTGGTCTTGGTGAATACATTTCAGGTGCAATTCTGTTTGAAGAAACACTCTACCAGTCTACAACAGATGGCAAGAAATTCGTCGATTGCTTATGCGATGAGAATATTGGTCTTGGCATCAAAGTTGACAAGGTAAGTATGGCCATTGGCGGTGTGAATAATGATGTCTAATGACCTTGACACCTTGTAAGGCCTGTCTTTCAATTAAGCTCCTCTATATCTTGTAATATATTCAGTATAACTGCATATAGCCATTGGCGGCTCATTCTTATGTAACCTTTCCGTGCTCTTCTAATATAACTGCATATGCTGGTTTGGATGCACAAATGGAGGCGTACTGTTGTTAGTATTCCATGTGGGCCTTCTGCATTGGCTGTTAAGGAAGCTGCTTGGGGACTCGCTTGTTATGCTGCTATCTCTCAGGTGCATATTTAAACTTGATGTTTCGTCATGGAAATGTATAGTAGTTTACTAGGTGGTGGTTGTCTTTGTTCAAGGTTCTGTTTTCTGACAAAAGAAATCTTGCATTGGAGGTTCTAAACTAAACAGCCTACTCATCTAAAATTTAGTTTTCTGATATATGCTTTCAACAAGTTGTTAGTATTTCAAGTCTGCCTCTGATCTGTTAGGTGTACTTGCAGTCTTGCACAAGCATGTTGATACGTGAAATAATGTGTTTGATTTAAGAACTTCTGTAAAGTTTGCTTACATATTATCCAACAATTTCAATACCAAATTCATGCATCAATCTGCATAATGGGTCGGCTTTGTTCTGAATTGGATTCGGCTAAATTAGTGAATTTGAATTCCATATTTTAAGAATTAGAATTCAATGATCCATGAGGATATAAGAAATCACTTTTATGGGTCCTAAACTTTTGGATGTCAGTACCCTTAGGCCTTAATTTTGTAAACTTGGTAATGAAAGCTGATCCATTATTGTATTCATTTAGGCTTTTGGTAGGAGTTTATGGTGTAATTCCCAATTAATGAAAGTTTTTGATCAGATGGAAAAACAAAATCTTGATTTCTGTTACTGTAGTTGATTTTGAGTTGTCAATCAAAGTCATGCTACATAAGTCATTAAGTCGTGCCAATTTACACATTCCAAATCATGTTTGAAGAATTCATGGTTGAAAACTTGAAATGAATTCGTTTAGTTTAGTTGTGCTAACTCTCATCTTAGTGATTTTAATTGTTTACATGTTTCTTAAATCGTGAACTTAAGCCCGTCCCTGAACTTTTGTTCAGATTGTAGCAAAACAGCGCGGTCAGCTATGACAGTGAAGAAGCAATTTGAGCAAACGAACGATACTCAGCGCCGGTGCAACTAAACTCTGAAAAGGTACTGCTCTCTCTTTCATTGCTCCTAGCATTAAGATTGGATCTCCTACGGCTTTGCTTGAAATTTGAAATAGACACAACCCCACTGCCCATAGCTATTAAGAAACTGAGCTTTGTTTAACTAAATCCATTAAGGTTTGTTAAGTGCTAGTAGGTAAGGAAATAGAAGAAATAGAATAAGAAGACAGAATAACACTTAGCTTTTAGCGAAGCTATCAGCACAACACATGGATATAGTGAAGCTTTAGGTGTGGAAGTTAGCTAACTATTCTATCTATTTAGTTTAGATTCTATCAACTTGACTTGGGACTTCGTTCCCGTCGTCTATACTATACGCTATTTGGATCTATCGCTTCTGTGTCTTACGAACCAAACTTATAACTGAGTCTATCTGACTTATCCAGCTGCAATTACCTGCTATGTCTCCAGATATATTACATATGCTTTTATATAGGCTTCTCGCTATAAAGCAGCGATTACCTTAAGTGTTCTTAAATATTACCACCCTGCTATTCTTGATCTCGATTTGCATCTTGGGACATAGAATTCCTTCTCGATGGGAGGAGGAATGATAAAGAAGAGCAGCAAAGTAGGAATGATCCCTGCTCCTCCCCTGATGTATTGCAGCAATTTAGCACATATTTTGAATGTTATTAACCAAGGTCAAACCCCAATTGATCATCCCTTACCAGAACCATTCTGATCATACACTCAACCACGGGCACACTCACTCTCTCAATCACGTAGTCACCTGCTCATTTGATCCCCCTCTCACCCCTTGCCGATGCCCCCTCGTGTCTTATCAATTCGGACAAGATTTTCAATTGGGTGAGACTTCGTGGATTTAAAATAATTTAGGTAATCACCATACTTATAATAACCATGATTTTTGAAAGGCTAACTCAATTGACAAAATTACTTTTTTTTTTCTTTTGGTAAATTGTTTGCAGCTCTTCAGTAGCCTATATATTTTATGTTCCTTTATTGTTTGACATGTAATGTACCGTATGTTTTAGCAATGATTTTTAGTTAATCTTAGAATCATATCTTGTGATGTAGAGTAGGCAGTGTATGTTGCAACAACGATTCCAAGACACACAGAAAAATTCTTTTTCATGTGGCCAACGTTCGGATTGTAGAGTTGTAGCGGCGATAAGTCGATGCAGTTGTAGCGGTACAACGACAGGAACGTGAAATGAAGTCGAGCTGAGGCGGTTGGTTGTTGTAGAGTTGATGTGCAGCTAAGGGATGTAGGGGTGACTTAGATCAAATCTAGTTGATTTATGCTTAGTTTATCTTTCCTATTCATCAATGAATAATGATTCAAGTATTGGTGCTACAATTTGCATTTTTTAGTCAATCATTTATTAAATTTGATTGTATTTTTTTGGATGAGTCTTCATTTGTTAATGGTGTGCTAGTGAATGGTTCTATCTAGTTGGTGATCAATTTGAATTGTGGTGGTAAGTGGAGGTGTAAAGGTAATGAATAATGTGCCTATGGTGGTTGTAGGTAGGCGTGGTATTAAAAGCTAGTTTATTCGGGGTCTTAAAAAAACTTATTTGTAACGGGTCTATAACTTTACCCGTGACAAATAACCTTATTTTTTTGTTGCATAAACTATTATTTGTATCGGGCACACTGAAACGACTGTTACAATGACATCTATTTGTAACAGGCTCTATGAAATGCCTGTTACAAATACATGCGTTTTTTGTTACCAATGAACCTATTTGTAACAGGCATCTTGTAGAGCCTGATACAAATAGTTAGTATTTGTAACAATCAGAAGCCCGATACAAATAGTTTTATTATTTGTAACCCCAAATGTAACATCTAAAATCCATCCAAAATGAATGATTTTGCCCGATACGAATAAGAAATTTTCCACTAGCTAGCCTTATTTCCGAACGTGTTTGTAGGTCTAAACTGGAAATATGAATGCTATAATTAGATATTATGACTTACACATGAGAACAAGTAGAGGCCGCTATACGCAGCGGGACACTGTGATCTACTAGTGTCCTTACCCTTGTCCCCGAATCAAGTGATATGAGACCTTCTTATCCTTGGCTGTCCTTTTGCCCTTGGGCTATGACCTAATGGGCTCCCGTTAGCTCTCGAAAGGAGGACGGTGGCGACTTCTGTAATTGGGTTTTGAGCTTTTAGAATAACTCCGTAAAGCCAAGCATACTCACACTATGCAAACTAACTAACACGACATTCATTGTCTGTAAAAAGGCCACGTGACCCCCAAAGCCCCAGGTCCACAGATATTAATTATTATTTACTACTTTATTTATATTATATATATATTTTTCGAAAATTGAAAGGAAGAAGTTATGGAATTCCAAGGTGTTACATCTCATGTTACCCTTCGCTCTATGGGGGTATCGAACATCGATTCGAACATCCATTGGCGCTAGACCTTTCTCTTTGGTATATGGAATGGAAGTTGTTCAACCAATTGAGCTTGAGATTCCTTCTCTAAAGATTATTGGAAGTTGAACTTCCGAAAGCCGGGTGGGCAAGAGCAAGATATAACGCCCTAGGTTTATTGGATGAAAGGCGATTGAAAGCTCTAAGTCATGTTAAAATTTACCAAAAAAGAATTCAAAGACATTTCAATAAAAAAGTTAAAGAAAGAAACATCAAAGAAGGTGACCTGGTTCTGAAGGCATTACGTAAAAGCGTAATGGATCCATGAGGGAAATTCCGCCCGAACTAGGCGGGTCCTTACCTTGTCTAGAAAGTACTTCCCGGAGGGGCGTTACAATTAATGGACGTGAATGGTGAAAATTTCTACAACCTCACCAATTTACATCAACTCAAGAAACATTATGTCTAAGTCCTGATCATGGAGTTACTGGAGTTACGGGTTTGGCCTGATTCCGAAAGGATACGTAGGCAATCTCGACCTGAGGTTCGGCCCCTTTAGTAAACACTGCAGCCTTTAATCGCCTACAATAAACATGACCTATGTTTAGTATATACAATAAAGCCATAACTATTCCATTAATAATGTATCATTTATCCAATATTGTAACGGAACATGATTAATAACAAAAGTAAAAGTTTCCTTTTTTATTGCAATAAATAATAAGTGCCACGCAGGCCTTATTCACTAAATAATTATAAAAGGTTTAAAGAACTGAGCAATCGTTTCTATTCATCCTTGGAGTCTTCTTTGTTGTCTCCAGTCTTCGAACAATCTCCTTCCTCGACCTTCTTCTTAAGCACCCATTTCATCTTTGGTTCCTTCTCCACCACCTTTTCCTCTTTTCCTTTATTGTCCTCTCCTTCTGTTTATCTTATCCTTCCACCAGTAGTCGTGTCATTAATCTTCGATGCGGACAACCTCTCTAGTCTCTCCCAAACATGAGCCCTCCTTGGACCCGACCTATCCTTGACAGAAATGTCCTCGGGCTTGTCATCTATCTCCTCCTTGGCGTATCCATTGTCTTTTCTCTCGACTTTACGGGATGGATGAATGGAGACAGAATCATCCTTCACCCGAATTAAATAGTAACTAGACACCTTTTCATAGCACTCCGGAAGTGGGGTCACAATGATTTCCCTACGCTTCATCCAGTTCTGTTCCCATTTCTTGGCTATACCCTGCGACATAGACTTGTCATCAGGCTTCACTGTATCGTGGCCTAGAATTAACTGCTTCCAACGAAACTGCCTCAATCGGGTAGGGAAATAGTAAGTTAATGAAGTCAAGCTAGCACTACGGATGGCCATAATCTTTCACCACGAGACTATCCACCGAATATAACTCTTGTTGTCAACAAGGGTCAATATCCAATCAACCATGGTAGAGTGGTGGTAAAGCCGGTGCATTCCGTAAATATTCTACAAGGTATACGATGGAATGATTAAAGGAGGCTCCATCAAATTAAAGTGATCCATACGCCATACCTATCAATGCAGCAAAAGTCAAGCAAGAACTTCAATGACGAAGCAAAATAATGTATCATCTTACATGAAAAGGTCTAGATTCAAATGTAGAATGATCAATCTAAGTACATGAAGTTAACTTTCCAGCTTTTAATCCAAAGAGATTGTACATCAAATGACCTATTTAATGTCACAAATTCACATATGAACCATCTGTTGCAAAAAGAAAACACTTACTTGAAGGAGCGAAGGACATCTGCATATGGGGGCGCTCGGATCTTTCTTCAAACGATGGTTAGCCATCAATAGCTCACCGGTACACAAGAGGATAGGGGTCCTGTCATCCTCAAATTGGTCAACAATGATCACCAATGCAGCATGTCTAATTGAGGGTTTGTTGCTAACAAATAGAAATCTAGCAAATATACATATCAACAACGCTCTCCACTTGTACCTCCTACGGGTTATCTCCGCTGTTCTAAATTAAAGTGTTCGATTAAATTTACTAAACTAATCGCCCTACCACACACTATCTTTTCCATAGAACGTGCATCAAGGTTCAGATAACAGTCAAAAGTAGGACATAAGTAATCTCTAGCATTAGGGAGGAAATGCAAACCACTACACGACAAACCAGCTAGCACCTAATTCTTCAGGCAAAGGAGAAAGAGAATGGGAGAATAGAGGGATGAAGAGTGACAAAAGGAGGATGAAGTGTAATAAAACTTGAAAGCAACTCAAGACTTATATAAGCAAAAAGTTACCAAAAGAGACCACCTCGAACGCCTAGACCCCAAGTAGCGCATAGGCACCCATAGAGCGCCTAAGCCCTCCACCAGCGCATCCAAGCATGAATTCTAGTTCATGTTTTTGTCTTTAGTACTTAATTATGTACCTTGTAAAGTAATGGTGCTCTGCCACAACTTCTAGAAATGGACTAGTTCAAAGTCTCCTACATAAGGAAAACCCGAAACTAAATTTAAACCTTGTTGACTAAATTCTACAACAACTATAAACTAACTTCTATATTGGAAAATTGTCCAAAATATTCCTTATATTGTCTCTATTCAATTCCATACTACACTTTGCTTTTCTATTGTACGATTACTTGGTTTTCAGGACTTATCTATGCTTGATAAAACCTTAGTATAAATTTTATGCCACTTTAGAAAAGTGGACAGCAATATAAATTTACCAAAACTCCTTGAAAAGCTTCAAAAATAACATAAATCAATCATACAATGTATTACTTAATTTATATGATCTATTTATGCTAATTACATACTTTAAAAGCCTAATTATTCACTTTATATATTTTGCACAACATGTCAAACGTTCGTAAAATCGCTTTTACACTTCATAAAACAAAGCCAAAATTGTTAGAAACTACCTATCTAATGTCTGATTTTGTGAACAACTACCTAATAAAAACTTTCAGTTACTAAACTACCGATTATAATTCCTTCGATTTGGTAGCACTATCACATACCTTTTTTTAATTTTTCCGGTGATTAGGCCCCACTATTGACTAGGTCTCTCTCTTTTAAATTTATTAACCTGTTTTTATTTATTAATCCGTTTAATTTTATTTAGAAGTTTTTTTACTAATTACATAAACTTTGTACTCTTTCTCTCTTTATAATTCGATCTCCTCCCTCATGCTCTGTTATTTATTTATTTATTTGCAATTTTTCTTGTTTTCTTCTTCTGCAATTTTTTTATCCATCTTAATAGTTTGGCATCACAAATCGACAAGGTCCTCAATTTATTTGTGTCTCTTTGAGCACTTCTCGACTCTAATAACCCTCTTATTCTCACTATTAACCAATTTATATAAACTAAATTTAGGAATTGCAAGCGCTTAATAACTTTTTCCTTAAATTCTTGTTTTCTTCTTTTCATCTATAACTTATCAACTTTTTCTTCAACTAATTTTGCTTAAATTGAACAAATTTGATAAAGTTGAAATTTTGCAATTGAAATTGAAATTAGAGCATAAATTATATACAAGTGAAGTCGAACTTTAAAAAACCCTAGAAAATAAAGGGTAGAGGATGAACAAGCTTGTACCTTCCGTAGGTGGGAAGAAATTAGAAGAGTAAATAATAACAATGGACATTTTGGTATTATAAAAGACATGACTGAAAAAGGGGGGAATCTTGAGAAATTTAGCGTGAAAAAAATGAGGGGAAATCAAAAGGAGGAATTCATGAAATTCGGTGTGAAAAAAGAAAGAATTTGTTAATATCGGTGCACACTTGTCGGAAAAATTCGAAAAAAAAGGTATGTGGTAGTGCTACCAAATCAGAAAAATTATAATATTTAGTTTAATAACTGAAAGTTTTTATTAGTTAGTTGTCCACAAAATCAGACATTTAATAGGTAGTTTATAACAATTTTTGCTAAAACATACTAAAAATTATATTTAACATTATAGAATTCATATGTGATCATACTCGCATAATATGAACACTTAAAACTTATTTTAACTTGATTTTATAAAAAATTCAGATTTATTTATTAACTTTAAAGTCATGAAAAACTCATGAAAACATCATAATTTCATGGTAAAACTCTTTTACAATCAACTAACATAATTATGCAACCAATCTATGCTTTAGAAAAATTTTTCATAAGCCAAAATATGTTCATAATATTTATTATTCAATTGAATTTCATGATTATAAATTTTGGACAGCAATTTATTTTATTTTCAAAGCCTTTAAAAATCAATCTAAACTTCATAAAATCATCATAAATTCAGACAATAATAATTCATGATCATAATATTGAAGTTTAAGTCATAAAAACTCATAAAAAATCATAACTTTCATGATTTACGAACCCTAATCTAAAATTTTATGAACAACAATTTAATTCATGCCTTAAAACAAATCATAACTTTATTAAACATGGTTAAAACTCATAAAATCATGATTAAACATAAATATGAACATGAATTTGCATATTGAATTAAAAAGAAAGAAGGAGAATTTTTTTTAAAAAAGATCTGAAAATACCAAATAGGGGAGGAGTGGCTACCGACGATGGCGTGTGGCTGCCGGCGGTGGCGTGTGTCTTCGGCGATGGTCCGGCTGGGCGTGGATCCCAAGAAAACTTCCTCTCTCTTTTTTTCTGTTTTCCGAAAACTACTGTTTTTTTTTTCGGAAATCACACTCTTTTTTTCTTTTTCTTTTTTTTTTTCTTTCTTTCTCTCTAAATTTTCGAATCCTAATGACAACTTATGAGCATGAAAATCTGAAAAATTTGGGTTTTAAAGGGTATTTATAGGCCCCAAAGTAGGATTTCCAAAAGCCCATACTTATCCTAACAAGTGAAAATTACCTTTAGGCCCTTGCAACAAAATAAATTTGGAAACCTTTGAAAATTCATTTTTAGAAGCCTTCTCAAATATTTTTAAAACATGAATATTATTTATGAACACCAATAATTACTTTCAATCAAAACTTATTTATTATTTATTTTATTACTATTAATTTCTTTTCATTTAATTTTGCTATTGAACATAACTTTTCGTTAAAAATATTAAAATCATACTAATAAAATACAAAAATACTTTCTTAAAATACGTGAAAATGTGGGATATTACAGTCTACCCCCTTAAAAGAAGTTTCGTCCCGAAACTTTGTTTAGATTAGTGTATGGAATTTGAATAGAGACTACATTTAATTTAATTTTATTACTGAGATACCATGTTGTTGTAGACCTTAGACACTTACTTGACAACTTTCTAGTAGACAAACATAAACTTGTTACTTAAAAGTCGTAGAAACTCATAAAAACTTGCAAAATTGAGGGTAAAAACGCGCCAAAAATAGGTTGCTTTCTACCCCCCTTAAAAATCGAGTTACGTCCCCGTAACTCTACTACTAACCTGAAATAGCTCTGGGTATTTTTCTCTCATCATATCTTCAGCTTCCCAAGTAGCTTCTTCGGTTTCTTGGTTAGACCACAACACTTTCACTATTTTGGCACTCTTTCTACGAGTATCGCTGATCTTAATGTCTAGGATTTTAATTGGCCTCTCTTCATAGGTCAAACTTTGGTCTAACTCTATTGTTTCAGGTTGTAACACATGTGACTTGTGTAGCACATACTTTATTAGTTGAGACACAAGAAGACATTGTGAACCTTGCTCAACTCCATTAGTACTGCTAACTTATAAGCTACCTTTCCAACCCTTTGCAAGATCTTATAGGGTCCTATGCATTTTGGGATCAATTTTCCTTTCTTTCCGATCCTCATCACTCCTTTCATTGGTGATACCTTAAGTAACACCTTATTGCCAACTTCAAACACAACTTCTTGACGTTTTTGATCCGCATAGTACTTTTGTCTATCTTGCGCTGGCTGAATTTTTGCTTGTATTACTCTAATTTTCTCGGTGGTTTCATGTATTAACACCAAGGAATGATATTTAATAAAAATAAAGCCACAAGCTCAACTATTAAGCTTAAAAATCGACCGAAAACTATCAAAAAAATGTGAAACAAGTATATCAAATTCCCCCAAATCGACTCTTTGCTTGTCCCGAGCAAACACAATAAAATTGACTACACCCCATAAAACAAAATAAGCATTATAACTCAAGAGAACATCTGAATACACATGGATCAAAGACAGCCTATCAAGCACCCAGTTACCATCCTTCCTAAATACGATTCAAAAAAAACCAACCAAGCAAGTTTAGTGAATTGATGACTAGAGTAGCTCACGGGTTATCACTCCACACATTTAATGATGATCTTATATCATTGAAGCTCTAATCCACACCTCCCAACCGAAGATGGAATGCAAATGCAAAATGTGTTTAAATGCAATTTTAGGAACCCGAAACCCACATCTCACACCTCATGCAAGTGTTTTAAGGGTACCCACTCATCCTAAATGTCGACTCGAAATGCAGTTAATGCTCTACGACCTTGATAAAGCATTCACTTCGCAATAACCATAGCATGTGCGCGAAGATCAAAAAGGACTTTAATAAGTATGCGGCGTGGCTAGGGTGATGGGTAGGATAAATTTGGGATAATGTGGTGGAATGCGGGGTATACGCATATAAAATCAAGGAAAACCGTCAACAACTCCAAAAATCAATAATATTTTCAACATTCAATTCAACCAAATCAAACAAAACTTTTCTTTATATTTCACATCAACACCATAAATCTCATAATTCAATCAACAACCACTACTTTTGAAACTTTTACACTTCTTCCTTTTTCATGAAACTTTTCATTTTTTTCATACTTTTTTTTTTCAATTTATTATGCTTTTGTATTTTTTAAACTTTAATTTTCATGCATAATAAAACTCAGTTTCACGACTCATAATGATTTCTTTTTGATTAATTCAATAAACAATAAACATAATCATCACACATACATAACTAGGCCATGAATAAAATATAACTTTTCAATTCAGTTGCAATAGCCTAGAAATTGGTATGCAGAACCTTAAATGTGAGACCTTCAATCAAATAAACCTCACTGAACAGCAATTCCAATCATTTCACCAACAATCCTCCAAAACAACCATCAAAAGTACATTAACAACATCACAACCACTCCAACTCTCCAAAACCAAGTTTGGGCATAGAATGAATAATGTAGCAAGGCCAATAAGGCTTGTAATGTGGCTAAAAATACATTTGAAAGGGATAAAAGCTCAAAACATGGGATCAAGGGAAATATATAGAAATAACTAAGAAATGAACTTATGGAGGCTCAAAAAGAAATAAAGGCGTTTTATCACACCAAAGATCATAATCGCACAAGGAACTAAGCACACATGAAGGAAAAATATGAACAATATTATATGCAAAAGTAGCTCAAATCCTCCCATTAACACAATTCATGTCCAAGACCCAAGCAAGGTTGAGAAGAGTTAACCAATACAAGGGAATCATGCAATCAAATTCAAGTCATAGCCAACAAATTCTGCATGTGGATTCATCTGCAGTCAAGAGTCATAAAGTTTTCAAAATAAGCACAAGGGGAACATAAGTAGTCAATTCCAACAATAAAACTCAAGTTGGGACGAGAATAATTCATTAATCAAACTCTCTCCTTGATGCTTCTTTCTCCTTTTCTGCAGCTTCTTCCTCAAGGTCTTCAATAACAACCGAACTAGTCTTCTGTGTTCCATCTGCAACCTTGTTAGCATCGTCATCAGGTATTCTAGGCCCTTCATAGTAAGTTCCGCTCCTTGTTGCAATGGAATTGCAATGATCACGAGGTGGATTGCTTGATGAAGCATTTGATGGAGCAGGTTGAGGAGGAAGTTGGCCTTGTTGCCTTTGTGCTAATGATTGAGCAATTTGTGCTACTTGAGTCTCCAATTGTCGATTGTGGGCCTGCATAGCTTCCATGGATTTCTGCATCTGCATCATCATGTTCTTCAGTTCTGAATAGTCATTGCTAGATGGCTGTGGAGGTGCTGGGAGTGGTCCTGGAGGTGGTGGTCTACTGAAACCCGATGGTTGAGGTGGAGCAAACCGTTGAATCTGCTGTTGTTGTTGTGGTACAAAATGTGGCTGCTGCTGCGGATTTTGAACATTGCTAGTATTCTTGTAGGAAAAGTATAGATGATCTTTCCAACCACGATTATAGGTGTTGGAAAATGGGTTATTCTTGTAAGCTTGAAATACACATACTTGCTCCATAGAACTATGACATGCTTGCATACCATGCCCAAAAGAACCACATAAATCACAAAAGACATCTGTAGCTCCCGAATGTGCAGCCATAGCAGCTACTGTCATTGGATTGGAGGATGGTGTGTTGAGTTAGTCTAACTTCTCATGAATTGCATTGATTTGTGAAGCCAAACTGTCATATTTGTCATCTATCACATGTTTTCCTTCTCTTTTAGCATGTCCTCTAGGATTACCAAATTGAGAATTATGAATAGCAATCTCCTCAATTAAATCATAAGCAGCATTGACTTCTTGGTTCATAAATCGACCACTAGCAGCAGAATCAAGCAAAGTTCTACTCTCATTACCTAAGCCATTATAGAATGATTGCACTAAAAACCATTTCTCAAGTCCATGATGAGGGCACATTCTCAATATATCCTTAAATCTCTCTCATCCATCACAAAGAGTTTCATCTGTTTCTTGGTTAAAATTCGTGATTTGACTCCTAAGTTGTGCAGTTCTCTCCGGAGGATAGTACTTCCTTTGAAAAGCAAGAGCCAAGTCATCCCAACTATTAATAGTATCCATGTTTAGACCATTCAACCAAGATCGAGCTTTCTCCTTTAATGAAAATGGGAACATCGTACGTCGTATGTAATCTTGAGATACACCAGCTTGCTTGATTGTATTGCAGTACTGAATGAAGTTATTCAAATGTAAGTTCGGATCTTCTTTCATTGTGCCTGCAAACTGATTTCTTTCAACCATGTTCACCAAAGCTGGCTTCAATTCGAAATTCAGGGCCTCTATATCAGGAACTCGGTATCCACCTCCCACTATTGCAGAACTCGGCTGAGAATAGTCTTTTAAGGACCTTGCTTGTGGTGGTGGCGGCGGTGGTGCATCATCCCGTGGTGGGTTATTCTCGTTGAACTGTGATCGTGACATCTCTTCTTCTTTATTAGAACTATTGGAAATGTTCAAATCAGCAAATAATTGTGTCAAATCAACCAGTGTTCGTTCAAAAAGAATACTTCTTCGTGATCTCCACTTCCTTCTACGACTCCTCTTATGCAACGATCTTTCCGGTTCAGGATCAACCTAAACCGGCATATAACCTAATACCTGCACACAATCGAAACTCGAAACCGAAATGAAAACTAACTCAAAGAACGTGAAGGCTCCTTGAGGTGAAGAAATAAAACTGAAAATAGAAATAAAAGAACACTTTAAACCCGACTAATAGAATTAAAAATTGCCTCCCCGGCAACGGTGCCAAAATTTGAACAGGTGGTCGCACACCTCTCAAAAATAACCGAACAACTCTAACTAATATTGCTAGAGAAGTAGGGATCGAATCCTCAGGGAAGCTATTAAATTCTACTAGCTCTAAAAAGCCTAAAGTGTGTAATGAGCCTTGGTGGAAATTTCGGTAAATGATTTCTAAAACTAAGAAGACTAAAGATTGAAACTAAAGAAATGATGGGAAAATTACGATTAAACTCTATAAATGGAAACCTAGGGCTATCGGTTCGCTATGATCAATCAACAAACTCAATTAACGCTCACTAATCAATTCATTGGCATTCATTGAACTAGGGCTCACTAATTCTCTCGAACTTAGACTCCCTCAAAACTCCTTTACCGGCTCTCGCTCGGATAAATTCGTTTTTGGCTACTATTCAGTGGTCTAATTGTGGTAATCTTACATCTCAACAATAACCTAACTTACAATTAAATATGGCCACAATTTAATTGCAATCGCTAGAAATCAATAATAGGAATTCAAATTAAAACCAAGAACTAATTAGAAAACTTAATTTAATTTCAAGTCATGATCATAGATCCCCTAACCCTAGAGAAAACGACTACTCACTCATAATTAAGGGAACAAAAGCAAAATTGAAATTAAATAACATGATCAAGAACAAGAAATTAATTAAAACTAAATTAATTACTAATAAAACTAAATGAAGAACAAAAACAACAAAACTAATTAATCTAGACTAAAAACTAAGAAATTAAAGAGAAACATGAAATTAAGAGGATTGAAAAGTATAAGGAAAGAACTTACCAAAATATAGATTGAATTGCATTGATTGAAAGCTTGAATTCATGAACAAAATAATTAAACCTAAAATTCTAGGGAGAAAAAGTGATTTTGGAATCCTTGGTCTAAAAATATGATAAAAACTAGGTAGGTTCGTGCCCCCTTTTCAATCTATATATATAGTATTTTGGGTTTTATTAAAATAAAACCCACGAAGAAAAACCGCGCTGAAGAGTCAATCGGGGTGAGAAAACGGCGACCTGCGCCCGCATAGAAGATAGCCCTACGCCCGCAGCCCTTGTGGTTTGCCAGTTTTGAGGCTGCTGATCTATGTTGCGGGCGCATAGATCAAATAAGCATTCAAGGCTGCGCCCGCATAGACAATGATGAACGGCATATTGATGATCTTGCTTGAGTTCTTTGCTCGATTCATCGAATCTCATTCGTGGTTTCTCGTGACATGGCACGCATCCCGAGGCAAGTACATTTTGACTCGTTTTAGCCTCCAATGACTTCATAACTCTCTATTACGCTCCTGTAACATGTAAACAAAATCGAAAACCACGCGTAATAACCGAAAAAGTATAAAATAACCGCAAAAGGCTCTAAAAGTCAACTAAAGATGCTAAAACCGTTCCAAAACATAAGTTAACATCAAAATATGATATTTAATCAAAACAAAGCCATAAACTTAACTATTTAGCATAAGAATCAACCGAAAATGAGGGAAAAACACAACATAAAACACGTATATCAATAGTTCCCATCAAAAATAAAGCTATTGAAACAGGGCCCACAACTAAGTGCTTTGAACTCCCAAGAATTGAGTATATCAATGGTGGCACAAAGCTTGAATCTACATTTCCCAAATCATTTCATTATCTCATGATTATCATATTATTCCAAGATTATACAATAATAATAATCCTAATTAAGTAAAGCATAAGATAAAATTACGTAAATTTTTGTAAACTTACATAAACCAACAATCGGTGGTAAATTCGCAAATTTAGAATAGCTGATACCCTGAAATCAAAGGAATTCAAGATTTCATCATTTAATTTCATTAAAACTTTGATTTAAACTTATCCTTTAACTCAAGCAATCCTCTGTTTCTTTTTATTTTTTATTTTTAATGTTGTATATAATTGCATTAAATGCTTAGCAACACAATTTATTATAAGAAGAATAATAACTTAAATTTATGATTCACATACTAGTTACATAAATTATATTTTCACATGAAACGAGCAAAAGTAGACCATGGTATATAAAAACACCTGTTAACAATATTTTCAAGGGAATTTACAAGTGTCCTTAAAAAAAACAAGTTTTTTGTATATTTCAAAATAGGCCTAGTTATTGGACAGGGTTGTCCAAAAACTTTTGGGTTAGGCTTTTAATTATTATAGGGTATATAAAGGGTTGGGTCATATTTGGGTTGGGTTTTTAATAAATGTTATATAAAGGGTTGGGTTTGGGTTTAATTTAGGGCTTTTATAGGGTTTTATTTTGGGTTGCTTGCAGTCACTCATCAAACAAATTTGTGTTCCTCACCCTTTCTTCCTTATTTCTAGGGTTTCCATTTTCCACCATTGAATCATCATCATCAACCAACAAACTCGAGTTTCGCGGCAAATTGGAAGCTTTTGCAATACAATTAGCCCTAAATCCCTCATTCTTATTATCATCTTTCACAATTTCAATCACATCATCATCAACATTCAAGCTCGATTCTGCTTCAAATTTCGTCGATTCTTCTGTTGAACCGCCGAAGGTAAACCGTCGATTTCTCCTTTTTTTGTTTAATGGAAGCTTTATTCTTCTGTTTTCGGCTGTAATTTTTGGTAGATCTGCTTCGTTTTTGTTTGATTGTTCTCATTTTACTGATTTTAGGGCTTTTGATTTTTTTTTCCTTTTCTCGATTTTTTGTTGTTTTGATGTTTCTACTGTTGCATTTATTTATTTACTTGAGATCTTAAGGTTAAATAGGGTTTATGATGGATAATTTTGAGAGTTTTGTTTATCGTTACTTTTCATCATCATCTTCTTGATTTTCTGTATTTTCCAAAACCCTAATAAAATCCCCAATTTCTAATTTCAGAATGCCTAATTTAGTAGTTATCGTTTAGTGTCAAACCTGCTAAGCCTAAACCTTGGCTTCTTGTTGATCTTGGAAATCCTGGCAAAAAATTCAATGGCACTCGACATAATGTATGCCTTTTTCTCATTTAGTTTAATTTTTCCTGTAATTTTCGATTTTTGTTTTGTGTTTTTATATACATTTGAAGAATAAATTTTGATTTTTTTGATTATTGTAAATTGGATTGTGAAATTATTGTATGTTTTGTTTATTATTTATCTAATTTAATGATGATGTTGTAGTGAAATTGAGTTCATAAGTAATTAGGAAATTTGACTGAGAATTTTGGATTTTGATGTGAAATAGAATAATTTGATATATTATGGATTCTGTACTAATTATGATTTATTCTGTTTGTTTTTTTTTTCATGAACATAAATATTGAATAAAGACCTCTTTTTGGTTGTTGCTCGTGCTAATTTTATTTGTTCTTTTAATGATTGGTATGTTGCAGAAATGTTAGATGATAATACTATAGATTCGACTGCACGAGATGATGGGTATTCGGAGTATTCCGCTCCTCAACGTAATAGGAAGAAGAGGTCGAAGGTTTGGAGAGAGCTTGAGGAGGGAAAGAATGATAAAGGTGAGAGAACCGCAACATGTACTCATTGTAGAATTGTGTTAAGTGCACTCCGTAATGCTGGAACTTCTCATTTAAAATGCCATTTAGATAGATGTGTTGATAGACCCGTAGGATTTAGGCATGAGGATGATAGTGATGGAGATTTTGTTTTTGATATGAATGAGCTTCGAAAAGAAATTATTAAATTTATTGTTGAAGGTGGTCATCCTTTCTTAATGATTGAAGAAAAAGGATTCAAAAGAATCATATCTAAATCTAATCCTAATTTTAATCCATTTGGTCGTGCTACTGCTAAGAGAGATCTATTATCTCTCTATGTATTAGAGAGGGATAAGTTGAAAGATATGATGTCTAAAGTGTGCGGAAATTTTTTTTAACAACAGATAATTGGAAGTCAAACCACACTAAAAAACACTTTATTTGTATCACTGCCCATTTTATTGATGATGCTTGGAAACTCTATAAAAGAATTTTATGATTTAGGGCTTTAACTCCTCCATATGATGGAAGTAGTATTGCTAATGAGATTAGTATGTTTCTTTGTCAATGGGGCTTGGAGGATAGAATACTAGCTATTACGGTTGATAATGCCACATATAATGATGTGATGATGTCTACTTTGAAAAGGCAACTTGTTCCTAGGGGAGGGCTTCTTTGTGGTGAGAGTTTATTCCATATTCGGTGTTGTGCTCATATTATAAATCTTGTGGTGCAAAATGGGTTAACTTGCATAAGTGACATTTTGGAAAAAATTCGTTGCTTGATAAAAATGATCACCAAGTCTTCTCATAGGCGTAATGAGTTTTATGAGTGTGCCGAAAAATTTTATTCTTTGGATAAAAAATGACTACAATGCCTTGATATGCAAGTTCGTTGGAACTCACCATACCTAATGCTTGGCACTACACTTTAATTTAAAGATGTTTTTGTCTACTTGGGGTCATATCATGCGCCTCTTAAGTCATTTATTCCTTTAGAAGAAGAGTGGGAAAAAGTAAAGGTTATTCATGAGTTCTTAGAGTTATTTTATAAAGTTACTTGTATGTTTTCGGCTGTGNAGCTGTGAAACATCTCACTTCCAACTTGTATTTCAAAGGTACATGGATGGTACATCGTCACTTACTTGAGGTGGCTAATGGTCCCCATGAGTTTCTAAAAGAAATGGTTTTGCTTATGATTTCTAAGTTTTACAAGTATTGGTCAGAATACAATGTTTATTTGTCTTGTACAGCTATACTTGACCCTCTATTTACGGTTAAATTTGTGGAATATTGTTTTTCCAAGTTATTTAGGGTTGAAGAGGGTTTGAGAAAAGTTGAAACTGTGTTGAAAACTCTAAATAGTTTGTATTTGGACTATAGATTGAAATTTGCGGGTGTATCACCTGTTGTAAATGCTTCCTCTCAACCTACTACACTTAGGAGTAGAGATTATTTTGATGATTATGATAATTTTGTAAGTAGTAGTAGCACTTGTAGGTCTCAATCTGGAAAGTCACAACTTGATATGTACTTAGATGATGTTGCTCATGATCGAAACTCTGAGTTGGATGTTTTAGAATTTTGGCATCAATGTTCAGTTAGATATCCCGTGCTTTCAATGTTAGCACGAGATTTGTTGACTATCCTAGTTAGCACTGTGGCTTCTGAATCTGTATTTAGTCTTGGAGGAAAGACTATTTTTGCCTCCTGGAGTTCTTTGAAGTCCAAAGACTATCCAAGCTTTAGTATGTACGCAAGATTGGCATCGTGCGGAATATGATGTGGAAGAAGATTTGAGAGAGTTTGGTGAAGATTCAGAGGAAGATGAAGCTGTGATTGAAGAGGAGGATCCCTTTTTCTAAAGTTGTGATTTGAGATCTCTTAGTATTGTATCTAACCTTCTTTTTTTGTATATGCATCTTGGGTTGTAATGAATTGGAGGCACTATGTTAGGTAATGAATTAAAAAAAAAACTAATATATGTACTTATTAAGCTAATATAAAGATTTGAGTAGCTAATATAAAGAACAAATATGTTCTCTTTTCATTCATTTGAGTGCACTTGAGAGGTTATGCTATGATTAAGTAAAACCTTTGCTCCATGTTATCAAAACTTGTGTTTGCATTAATGAAATACATAAATGAAAGAGAAACTACTCATTAAGATGTAAGCCATATAATATACAATCCGACCTGCAACTGACCCGCAATCGATTATGGACTGAACCTAACCCGACCCGCTTAGCTATGGCATCGGCCTATTGACCCGACCCATAACCGATCCGCACAGTAACCAGGCCTACTTCAAAATGATATTAATACAACCCATATCACAATTTAATGGCATGTTTTAACTTGTAAAAAAGCTGCAGTAAAATTTAATTCAGTAAAACATGTAATTTGATGAATTAGTCAAAATTATTTAAGCTTAATCACCAACATATTTTTGTTGATGTCCTTGTTACCATCAGTCCAGACACAAAGCCTTCGCACAGAATCAATCACTGACAATAAATTAATAGTCCTACAGTAAGCACTACAGCATCAAACCCTAACCTCGAAAACAATCGAATTCTCTATAATTCAAAGATTCATAAATTAACTAGCATTTAATTCACTACTACAGTTCATATAATTAATAAACAAACGCGCTAAAAAACCTTCGCACAATTCAATCGGAGAAGAAAGACCAAAACTCAAACAAAAATGAAGAATTAGATTACTTTAACCTAAAAAAACTGCGTACAATATCAAATCATTCATTAGATTACTCAGAAACACAGACACATAAATCAAAAGGACAACAAACAAAACATAAAATCAAAATCAAAATGAACGAAAAATCGCAATAAAATGAAACAAATCACTTACAATAACTCGAACATTAGGATCACAAATCTCATAGAAGATTAGCGATAACAAACAAAAACACAAAACAAAATCGAAAAAAAAGGAATAGCGATTAAAGGGAGAGGAAGAAGATGAAGAACATACGAGAGTTAGCCATGGAGATTTCATTGCCTTCATTAGGATCAAGCCAAAAAAGAAAGATAAGGGGGTCGTAGGGTAAACATAGAGAATGAGAGAGAGAGTGTGACAAATTGGGTGAGATGAGGGAAATAACAGAGAAAAAAAAAAGAAGAAAGATAAGGGGGTGGGTAAAGGAAAGGAATGGTCAGTTAATAAGACTATATTAATATCGTTTAAACCATTTTTTTAATAAATGGTACTAATAGAGGCCTATTAGTACCGTTTTTTTCACAAACGGTACTAATAGAGGCCTATTAGTATCGTTTAACTTACAAATGGTACTAATGGGGCGTTACTAATTGCCAACATTCTTAACGAACCTACTGGTTTCTGCCATCAAGGCTTGTCATGGAAGCATTAATCTAGTAGACCCATCCAATACAATAAGCCATCCTCATAACTTGATTAGTGATTCCCAGTTTGTCACAAGTCTCCTTGTGAAAGAACTTAGTGGACTGGATAGTACGCTTGGAGAGCTTCTCATATCTTTCCTGCCTCTCTTTCCAGTTTTGTGGTGGTGCTCTAGAGGATGTAGGTTGCTTCCCCTTGGAAGCAGAAGATGATGCCCTAGTTTTCAGAGATTTCTTGGGGCCTCCACTAAGAAATTTTCCAATGGATTTCCTCATTTTGTTACAAAACATAAGCATGAAAAGCAAGGATTAGAATTCCATTCAAGCAATTTTAAAGCAAAAAAACAAAAGGCATGACGATAGTATGTCATAGAAAATCATATAATGCTAGTAATTAAGGCTTCATGATCAACAAAGTAAGCAAAAGCATTGTAGTCATCAAAAGGCTAATTTGCAAACATAGTTGAGGGGAAATTTCGGCATGACCTGTTTGTAAAATCAACTAAAACATTGACAACTATAAACTCTCATGAAAAACAACATGATGAACATAATCATCCCAACCAATTCCAATAGCATCATACTACTTTTATGCAACAATCAACCATCATCCTTAAGCTTATAATTCAATGTAAATTCCAAAAGCAACCACAAAACCAACTTCAAACAAAATATAGCATTAACATTCATCTAAAACAACTCCAACAACAATTTGAGATCAAAATTAACTAGTTAAAATTAGTAGCAAATTCTAAACAAATTTCTAAGCATTACAATTCACACAATGAAGCTACTAATAAAAATTCATGTATGAAATTAGAGCAAAACTTAGCATATAATTCAATTCATAGCATGATTTTCATTATTCTACGCAATTTGAACATGAATTTAACTAGTTTAAACATTTCTAAACATCAACAATCATCAAAACTTTACAACAAAACCTTATTCATCAAATTAACACAAAACTTGTGGTTACTCAAAATTAGCAACTTTAAACAAGACATTGATGCATGAAAACAACAATTAAGCATTCATGAGCAACAATAAACAAGTTTTAAATCAGTAATGAAATTCGTAATACAATTACTCAAAAATTAAAAATTCTGGAAAACTTCATATAACTTACTAAAACATGGGTAAAAGGGAAGCAATACCTCAATAGATGGTAAAAGAGCAAGAAATTGCAAGAAAATTAAAGAACAAAACCCAAAATCAAGCAAAATACAATTCGAAAATTTTGAACTCTAGGAAATGCAATTCGGTTGATTGTTTCAATTTTTTACTCCAAGAGATTGTTTAGATAAGTGAGAAGAGTGTTATGTCAAAATTTGGAGTGATTTGGAGTACTGAGGAGTGAGTAATGGAGATTTGAAGTTTGAGGTTTTGGGGTTTTGATGGTGAAGTTTGAGGAAGAAGAAGATAGATTGGATGAGAGAGATAAAATAAAAGGGAGATTTAAAATTGAAAGGTTATAGTAATAATAATAATAATAATAATAATAATAATAATAATAATAATAATAATAATAATAATAATAATAATAATAATAATAACAAATAATAATAACAACAACAATAACAACAATAATTATAATAGTAGGGGGGGGGGACAAAATAAACGAAAGGCGACGAGTAAAACAGGGCAACAAGGACTAGGCCCCACAGGATACCTAAATAATGGTGTTTGCTCATTTTCATCGTTTACTCCACATATCATATCATCTCATATTATTATTATTATTATTATTATTATTATTATTATTATTATTATTATTATTATTATTATTATTATTATTATTACTATTATTATTATTATTATTATTATTATTATTATTATTATTATTATTATTATTATTATTATTATTATTATTAATGAAGCTTAAAGCACGTCTTAACTTCTAATGTCACCCTAATTACCCCAATTAAGCATGGCACTTGATGCACGCTATCGCACACCTCTCAAAAATAACCGAACAACTCTAACTAATATAGATAGGGAAGTAGCGATCGAATCCTCAGGGAAGCTATTAAAATCTACTAGTTCTAAAAAGCCTAAAGTGTGTAAGGGGCCTTGGTGGAAATTTCGGTAAATGACTATCAAAACTAAGAAGACTAACAATTGAAACTAAGAAAATGACGGGAAATTATTAATTAAACTCTTATAATGGAAACCTAGGGCAATCAGTTCACTATAATCAATCAACAAACTCAATTAACGCTCACTAATCAATTCATTGGCATTCATTGAACTAGAGCTCACTAATTCTCTCAAACTTAGACTCTCTCTAAACTTGTTTACTGGCAATCACACTCATATATTCGTTTTTGGCTATTATTCAGTGGTCTAATTGTGGTAATCTTACCTCTCGGCCTCGATTTCGACAATAACCTAGCTTACAACTAAAACTGGCCACAGTTTAATTGCAATCACTAGAAATCAATAATAAGAATTCAATTAAAATCCAAGAACTAATTAGAGAACATAAATTAAATTCACACCATGATCATAGATCCCCTAACCCTAGAGAAAACAACTACTCACTCATAATTAAGGGAACTAAAACAAAATTAAAATAAACAACATGATCATGAACAAAGAATTAATTAAAACTAGAATTAAAACTAAATTAATTACTAACAAAACTAAAATAAGAATCAAAATAGCAAAACTAATTAATTTAAACTAAAAACTAAGAAACTAAGGAGAATCATGAAATTAAAGGAATTGAAAAGCATAAGGAAAGAGTTTACCAAAATAATGATTGAATTGCATTAATCGAAAGCTTGAATTGTGAAACAAAGTAATCAATTATAGAATTCTAGAGAGAATAATAGTTTTTGGATTCCTAGGGCTAAAAATATCATAAAAACTTGTTAGGGTCGTGTCCCCTTTACATTGAGTATATATAGTATTTAGGTTTTTCTAAAATGAAACCCACGGGCAAAAACCGCGAAGAAAAGCCGAACGGATCAAAATCCGTGGTACCTGCGCCCGCATAGGTCAAATCCAGTTTGTTCCCTGCGCCCGCATGGTAAATATTGAGTGAGTTCTGATACTTATGATCTATGTTGCGGGCGCATAGGTTAAATGGGGATTAAACGGCTGCGCCCGCATGAACCAAGTTGAGCAACATTTTGACGATCTTGCTTATTTCTTCTCTTGATTCTACGAATCTCGTTCGTGACTTCTCGTGACTGACACGCATCCCGAGGTAAGTGCTTTTTGACTTGTTTTAGCTTTAAATGACTTCATAACTCTCTATTACGCTCCTGTAACATATAAACAAAACCGAAAACCATGCATAATAACCAAAAAAGTATAAAATAACCGAAAAAAGTTCTAAAAGTCAACTAAAGATGATAAAACCATTCCAAAACATAACTTAACATTGAAATATGATATTTAATCAAAACAAAGCCACAAACTTAACTATTTAGCACAAGAATCAACCGAAAATGAGGAAAAAACACAACATTAAACACGTATATCAAATTCCCCCAAACCAAAACTTTGCTCGTCCCGAGAAAAACACAACGAAATTGAATACACCCCATAAAAACAAAATAAGCATCATAACTCAAGAGAATATCCGAAGAAACATGGATCAAAGCCAGCCAATCAAGCACCCAATTACCGTCCTTCCTAAATACGAGTCAAACAAAACCAACCAAGCAAGGTTAATGAATCGATGACTAGAGTAGCTCACGGGTCGGCACTCCACATAATTAATGATGAGCTTATAACAATGAAGCTCTAACCCTCACCTCCCAACCAAATATGTGATGCAATGCAAAATGTGTTAGAATGCAATTTTAAGAACCCGAAACCCACATCTCACACCTCATGCAAGTGTTTGAGGGTAAACACTCATCCTAATTGTCGACTCGAAATGCAATTAATACTCTACGATCTTGACAAAGGATTCAGTTCACAATAACCATAGCATGTGCACGAAGATCAAAAAGGACTTTAATAAGCTTGTAACGTGGCTAGGGTGATGGGTAGGATAAAAAGTTGGGATAATGTGGTGGAATGCGGGGTATACGCATATAAAATCAAGGAAAATCTTCAACATTCTCCAACATCCAACTCCACCAAATCAAACCAAACTTTTCTATGTTTTTCACATCAACACCATAAATTTCATAATTCAATCATCAACCACTACTTCAAACTTTAAACTTCTTTTTTTTTTTTTTATTTCATCTCTTTTTTTTTCTCAACTTTATTATGCTTTCATAAATTTTTTTCACTTTATTTTTCATGCATAATAAAACATAGTTTCACGACTCTTAAAGATTTGTTTTTGCTTACATTCAATAAACAATAAACATAACCATCACACATACATAAATAGGCCATGAATAAAATATGACTTTTTAATTAACTACAACAGCCTAGACATTGATATGCAGAGCCTTATATGTTAAACTTTATAATCTAACTTTCAACAATAACATTTCCACTATTTCACCATCAATCCATAACACCCTTCAAAAGTCTATTTTAACAACATCACAACTACTTCAACTCCCCCAAACCAAGTTTGAGCATATAATGCATTATGTAGCAAGGCTAATAGGCTTGTAATGTGGCTAAAATACAAATAAAAAGGATAAAAGCTCAAAACATGGGATCAAGGGAAAATATAAATGTGGGAAATGAAATTCTGAAGCTCACAATAAGAAATGAAGGCCTTTTATCATGCGCAAGATACATAAAATTCACAATTAAAGTTACTAGAATCCAAAGTCAAACCCAAGATCATAATTGCACCAGGAACTAAGCACACATGAAAGGAAAATACGAATGAATTTATATTCAAAAGTTGCTCAAATCCTCCCGTTAATACAGTTCAAGTCCAAGACCCAACCAAGGTTGAGAAGAGTTGACCAATAAAAGGAAATCAAGAAATCAAATTCAAGTCATAGCCAGCAAATTACACATATGGATCCATCCGCAGTCAAGAGTCATAAAGTTTTCAAAACAGGCACAAGGGGTACAGAAGTAGTCAATTCCAACAATAAAACTCAACCGGGACACGAATAATCCATTAAGCCAAATCTCTCTAAAATTAAACCTATGAAAACAGTACTATCTTTTTGATCACATGTAAACTCCCATTCTTAACGAATGGTACAAACCATGCAACAGTCCTAAGAAAGCAATAAAACTAACTAATAAAATATGAAAGCAATAAAATACTTACCTCCCCCAAGCCGAACTTAGCAATGTCCTCATTGCTAGAGGGAGAAAGAAACTACTAACCTACGGGTTGCCTCCCGCAAAGCGCTTGTTTAAGGTAAATAGCTTGACCGTAATTACCTTACTTCAAGGTGGATCAAAGAGTGAACGTGAGCCCTATGTAGTTAAACACCCAAAGCAATTTGGGGTTATTGTTTGTTCAATCACACCATGTTCTATGCTAGGAAACTCATAGTTTGCTTTCTTCACTTCATAAGCATGTGAGGAGGACTTTCAAGGCTTCCGACGCTTCTTAGGGCGCGATTTCTTTTTCTTTGGATCCTGATACGTCTCATTATTATCACAATCTCCGTCACCTACATTAGAATCCAAACAGAGAGAGGCCTCCAGAAGATCGTTATCAGGGGATCGAGGCAAGTCATTATGAACAATCTCATTAAAAGTGTAAACTACATTGCATAACTATTCTATCATGGGATTTTTCATTGCATTATTAAGATTAAATGTTACTTTATCATCCCCTACCAAAAGAGTTAAGCTTCCATTTTTAACATCAATGACGGCACCTGCAGTATGTAAGAAAGGTCTATCTACAATGATAGGGATGTGAGCATCCTCATTAATATCAAGGACAACAAAATCAACTGGAATGAAAAATTTTCCTACTCTAACAGGTACATCTTCTAAAACATCCTTAGGGTATTTTACAGTTATATCCGCCATCTGCAAAGTAACATTAGTAAATTTAAACTCTCCCATGTCATGCTTCCTGCAAATTGATAAGGGCATCACACTTGCACTATCTCGTAAATCACATAGAGCCTTATCCATAAATAAAGGACCTATATTACATGGAATTGAAAAACTGCTTGGATCCTTCAAGTTAGGAGGATATTTATTTTGAAGGATTGCACTGCGCTCCTCGGTGAGTGCAACTGTCTCTGTTACATTCTACTCACGTTTCTTGCTCAAAATTTCTTTCAAAAATATAGTATAAGTAGGAACTTGAGTAATTAAATTAGTGTGAAAGGCACAGTAACTTGCAAATTTTTAACTATTTCAAGGAATTTACGAAAGTGATTATCGTTCTTACTCTTAGTTACCCTGTTCGGAAAGGGTAACGACACCTTTGAGGGAGGAATTGTATCAGTAACTGAGTCTGCTAATGGAGCTTGCTTCCTTGCTGCTTCATTCTCCTTTTCTGCAGCTACTTCCTCAAGGTCTTCAATGACAACCGAACTAGTCTTCTTTGTTCCATCTGCAGCCTTGGTAGCATCATCATCAGGCATTCTAGGACTTTCATAGTAACTACCGCTCCTTGTTGCAATGGAATTGCAATGATCACGAGGTGGATTGCTTGATGAAGCATTTGATGGAGCAGGTTGAGGAGGAAGTTGGCCTTGTTTCCTTTGAGCCGATGATTGAGCAATTTGGGCTACTTGAGTCTCCAATTGTCGATTGTGGGCCTGCATAGCTTCCATGGCCTTTTGCATCTGCATCATCATATTCTTTAGTTCTGAAATCTCATTGCTAGATGGTTGTGGAGGTGCTGGGAGTGGTCCTGGAGTTGGTGGTCTACTGAAACCTAGTGGTTGAGGTGGAGCAAACCGTTAAACCTGTTGTTGTTGTTGTGGTACAAAATGTGGCGTCTGCTGCGGATTTTGAACATTGCTAGTATTCTTGTAGAAGAAGTATGGATGATCTTTCAAACTAGGATTGTATGTGTTGGAAAATGGGTTATTCTTGTAAGCTTGAAATGCACATACTTGCTCCATAGAACTATGACATGCTTGCATACTATGCCCAAAAGAACCACATAAATCACAAAAGACATTTGTAGCTCCCGAAAGTGCAGCCATTGCAGCTACTGTCATTGGATTAGAGGATGGTGTGTTGATCTTGTCTAGCTTCTCATGGATTGCATTGATTTGTGAAGCCAAACTCTCATATTTGTCATCTACCACATGTTTTCCGCCTCTGTTAGCATGTCCTCTAGGATTAATAAATTGAGAATTATGGATGGCAATCTCCTCAATTAGATCATAAGCAACATTGACTTCTTGGTTCATAAATCGACCACTAGATGCGGAATCAAGCAAAGTTCTACTCTCATTTCCCAAGCCATTATAGAATGATTGCACTAAAAACCACTTCTCAAGTCCATGATGAGGGCACATTCTCAACAAATCCTTAAATCTCTCCCATGCATCAAAAAGAGTTTCATTAGTTTCTTGGTTAAAATTCGTAATTTGACTCCTAAGTTGTGCAGTTCTCTCCGGAGGATAGTACTTCCTTTGAAAAGCAAGTGCCAAGTCATCCCAACTATTGATAGTATCCATGTTCAAACCATTCAACCAAGATCGAGCTTTCTCCTTTAATGAAAATGGAAACATCGTACGTCGTATGTAATCTTGAGATACACCAGCTTGCTTGATTGTATTGCAGCACTGAATGAAGTTATTCAAATGTAAGTTTGGATCATCCTTCATTGTGCCTGAAAACTGATTCCTTTCAACCATGTTCACCAAAGCTGGCTTCAATTCGAAATTCAGGGCCTCTATATCAAGATCTCGGTATCCACTACCCACTGTTGTAGAACTCGGTTGAGAATATTCTTTTAAGGACCTTGTTGGTGGTGGCGACGGGGACGATGCATCATTCCGAGGTGGGTTGTTCTTGTTGAACTGTGATTCTGCCATTTCTTCCTTATCTGAACTATCAGAAATATTCAACTCCGCAAATAATTGTGTCAAATCAACTAGTGTTCGTTCGGAAAGAATGACTCTTCGTGATCACCACTTCCTTCTACAACTCCTCTTATGCAATGATCTTTCCGGTTCAGGGTCAATCCAAATCGGCATAAAACCTAATACCTGCACATAATCGAAACTCGAAACCGAAATGAGAACTACCTCAAAGAACCTACATTGTGGAAAAACCTTCAGTTGCTCCGGTTAAAAACCACCCTTATGCTCCGGTTTAGGCCGGAGTAGGTGGCGTAGAAGCAAGAAAATAACCGAACAACTCTAACTAATATAGCTAGGAAAGTAAGGATCGAATCCTCAGGGAAGCTATTAAATTCTACTAGTTCTAAAAAGTCTAAAGTGTGTAAGGGGCCTTGGCGGAAATTTCGGTTAATGACTACTAAAACTAAGAACACTAAGAATTGAAACTAAGGATATGATGGGAAATTATTAATTAAACTCTTCTAATGGAAACCTAGGGCAATGGGTTCACTATGATCAATCATCAAACCCAATTAACACTCACTAATTCATTGGCATTCATTGAACTAGGGCTCAATAATTCTCTTAAACTTAGACTCCCTCAAAACTCCTTTACCGGCTCTCGCTCGCATAAATTCGTTTTTGCCTATTATTCAGTAGTCTAATTGTGGTAATCTTACCTCTCGGCCTCGATTTCGACAATAACCTAACTTACAACTAAATCTGGCCACAATTTAATTGCAATCACTAGAAATCAATAATAGGAATTCAATTAAAAGCCAAGAACTAATAAAAGAACATAAATTAAATTCACACCATGATCATAGATTCCCTAACCCTAGAGAAAACGACTACTCACTCATAATTAAGGGAACGAAAACAAAATTAAAATCAAACAACATGATCATGAACAAAGAATTAATTAAAACTAGAATTAAAACTAAATTAATTACTAACAAAACTAAATTAAGAATCAAAATAGGAAAACTAATGAATCTAAACTAAAAACTAAGAAACTAAGGAGAATCATGAAATTAAAGGAATTGAAAAGCATCAGGAAAGAGATTACCAAAATAATGATTGAATTGCATTAATCGAAAGCTTGAATTGTTGAACAAAGTAATCAATTATAGAATTCTAGAGAGAATACTGGTTTTTGGATTCCTAAGCTAAAAATATTATAAAAACTTGTTAGGGTCGTGCCCCCTTTACATTGAGTATATATAGTATTTAGGTTTTATTAAAATAAAACCCACGAGCAAAAACCACGAAGAAAAGCCGAACAGATCAAAATTCGTGCTACCTGCGCCCGCATAGGTCAAATCTAGTTTGTTCCCTGCGCCCGCATGGTGAATATTGAGTGAGTTCTGATACTTTTGATCTATGTTGCGGGCGCATAGGTTAAATGGAGATTAAAGGGCTGCGCCCGCATGAACCAAGTTGAGCAACATTGTGACGATCTTGCTTATTTCTTCGCTCGATTCTTCGAATCTCATTCGTGACTTCTCGTGACTTGGCACGCATCCCGAGGTAAGTGCTTTTTTACTCGTTTTAGCTTCAAATGACTTCATAACTCTCTATTACGCTCCTGTAACATATAAACAAAACCGAAAACCACGCGTAATAACCAAAAAAGTATAAAATAAGCGAAAAATGGTTCTAAAACTCAACTAAAGATGCTAAAACCGTTCCAAAACATAACTTAACAACGAAAGACGATATTTAATAAAAACAAAGCCACAAACTTAACTATTTAGCACAAGAATCAACCGAAAATGAGGGAAAAACACTTCATAAAACAATTATATCAGCACTCACTTAGACCCTTAGCAAGGCTTCAAATAACAATCTAAATCTACACTAAACTAAATCGAAATACGAAAGAAAACCGAAAGCACTCAAAAACAAGTAAAAACACGCAAAATGAGA
Organism: Suaeda aralocaspica; assembly: GCA_016808085.1. NCBI lineage: Eukaryota > Viridiplantae > Streptophyta > Magnoliopsida > Caryophyllales > Amaranthaceae > Suaeda > Suaeda aralocaspica. The sequence goes on along the minus strand of PYUH01000257.1, from coordinate 582,444 downwards.
TAGAAAGGTATAGAAAGCTCGGGTTGCCTCCCGAGCGCTCTTGAAGGTCACTAGCTTAACCATGGCTGCATTAATGATCAAGGTGCCGCAGGATCATCAAGTTAGATGACTTCCACCAAACCGATGACATCTCCTTCATAATATGGCTTCAATCTTTGACGATTGACCTTGAATACTTTACCTTTTTCATTCTGAACTTAAACATTGAAATTCCCTTTTCATGATTCGTTTATCGTGCCACCTTTTCGTCTTCTCCTTATAGATTTTAGCACTATCATAGGCTCCTAACCGAAATTAATGCAAGAACTAATTGTTTTTCTCCAGCAAGCTTTGCATCCATGTTTAACTCCTTAATTGCCCAATTAGCTTTGGATGCAAGTTCAATTGGGAGACGACACACTTTTCCATGAACCAATCGATATGGAGAAGTACCAAATGAAGTCTCTAAAGTCATTGTATATGCCCATAAAGTGTCATGAAGGTTACTACTCCAATATTTTCTCGATTTCGCAACTGTCTTATCTCAGACGAACTTGATTTCTCGATTCGAAACTTCCACTTGACCACTAGTTTGTGGATGGTATGCCAATCGTGTTACGTGGTAGACACCATACTTTTCTAGCAGCTTATCCAACCTCTTCTCATGGAAATACGCTAGATATAAAGTCTTACTAGCATAATAAATAGCATGAAAAATCTTATCTTTCCTTTGACCTAACACTGCACTTAATGTATAATCACTAGCATCACACATAATTTCAAAAGGTAGATCCCAATCAATTAAGTGATTGAGTGATAGGTGCTGCGATTAGTAATTGTTTGATTAAATTATAAGATTCAAGACATTCATCAGTGAATCTAAACTCAGTGGTCTTTAATAGCAATTGGGTCAAGGTCTTAGTAGTATTTGAATTTTTTTTAATAAATCGACAACAAAACCCTGCATGACCAAAGAAACTTCTGACACCTTTTACACTTAGTGATGGAAGTAATTGTTCAATAACTTGAATTTTAGCTTCATCAACCTCAATACCTCTTTCACAGACCAAATGCCCTAAAACAAATCCTTCTGTCACCATAGAATGACATTTTTCCCAGTTCAGGACCAAATTCACTTGTTCACATCTTTTAAGCACTTTAGTCAAATTAGCCAAACATGAATCAAAATCTGTACCATACACACTAAAATCTTCCATGAAGACTTCCATAATAGACTTGATGTACTCGGAAAAGGTAGCCATCATATAGCGTTGAACAGTAGTAAGAGCATTACATAAATCAAAAGGCATTCTACGATAAGCTAAAGCACCGTAAGGACATGTAAACGTTGTTTTTGATCCATCATCGGGATGATCAATAGGTGTATGAAAGAAACCTAAATAACCATCTATTTAACAAAAATAATTGTTCTTTGCTAACATTTCTAACATTTGATCAAGAAAAGGGAGAAGGAAATAATCGTTTTTAGTAGCAACTTTTAATTTTTGATAACCAATGCACATTCGCCAACTAATAACAACTCTAGTAGGAATAAGTTCATTGTTATAAGTACGCATAACAGTTGCTCCTCCCTTCTTAGGGACTACCTGCACTGGACTTACCCAATGAGAATCTGGTATAACATAGATGATACCTGCATCTAGGAGTTTAAGAACTTCTTTCTTTGCCACCTCCTCCATATTTGGATTAAGTCTCCTTTTTCCCTATATACAAGGTTGATGGCTGTCCTCTAAATGATTTCTATGCATACAAAAATCAGGACTTATGCCAGTCAAATCATCAAGTGGATAACCAATAACCTTTTTATGGGGTTTAAGAATAGTTAATAGCTTTTCAAGTTGACTATCAGTAAGCTCAAAGCTAACAATGACTGGGTACATCTCATTATCATCTAATAAAGCATATTTTAAATTAGAGGGGAGGAGTTTCATTTTAAGCTGTGTTACCTCCTTAATAGAACATGGTTGTTCAGGAAATGCATAATACCTTTAGCTTTCTTCTAGACTCCTCTTCTCACCTATCAACTAATTAGTTATGGCATCGAATTCATAATCTCCTTCTCCTGCATCACTATCAAAAGATAAAAGGGCTCCTAGAGGATCCTTTTTAAGGGATCGAGGCATGTCATCCAAAACAATTTCATTAACAACATCAATCCTATTACATGATTGCTCTTTATGGGGTTCTTCATTGCGTTATTAAGATTGAAAGTTACTTTATCATCCCCTACAGAAAGGGTTAGACTTCCATTTTTGACATCAATAACAGCACCTGCAGTATGTAGGAAAAGTCTATCAAGTATGATGGGGATATGAGCATCCTCATCAATATCTAAGACAACAAAATTAACAACAATGAAAAACTTCCTACTCTAAGAGGCATATCTTCTAAGACACACTTAGGATATTTTACAATTCTATCTGCCAGCTGCAAAGTAACATTTGTAACTTTTAAATCTCCCATGTCAAGCTTCCTAAAAATTGATAAAGGCATAACACTAACACTAGATCCTAAATCACATAAAAATTTATCAATAAACAGGGGACCAATATTGCATGGAATTAAAATACTACCCGGATCCTTTAACTTAGATGGAGATTTATTTTGATGGATGGTAGTGCAGTCCTCAGTGAGTGCAACCGTCTCTGTTACATTCAACTCATGTTTCCTGCTCAAAATATCTTTCAAAAGTTAAGTGTATGTAGGAACTTGAGTAATCAAATCAGTGAAAGGCACAGTAATCTGCAAATTATTAACTATTTCAAGAAATTTTCATGAGTGATTATCGTTCGCACTCATGGTTGCCCTGTTCGGAAAGGGTAACGGCACAGTTGAGGAAGGAATTGTATCAATTATTGGATCAGCTGTAGGATCTTGCTTCTTAGTTGCTTCCTTCGCTTTTGAGGCTTCATTCTCCTTCTCTACAGCTGCTTCTTCAAGATCTTCAATTACAACCGAACTAGTCCTCTTCGTTCCATCTCCAACATTGTTGGTGTCATTAGTAAGCAATCTAGGGCCTTCATAATAAGTACCGCTCCTTGTGGAAATAGAATTGCAATGATCCCGAGATGGATTAAAAGGAGTAGGTTGAGGAGGAAGTTGTCCTTCTTGCCTTTGGGCTGATGATTGAGCAATTTGTGCAACTTGAGTTTCCATTTTCCAATTGTGGGCTTGCATGGCTTCTATAGTTTTCTCCATTTGCACCTTCATATTCTTCAGTTCCGAAAACTCACGGTTGGTTGTTTGTGGAGGTCCTGGAGGTGGTGGTCTACTGAAACCCGATGGTTGAGGTGTGTAAATCGTTGAGGCTGTTGTTGCTGTGGCAAAAAATGCTACTGCTGCTGATTATCAACGTCGGTAGTGTTCTTGTAGGAAAAGTATGGATGATCCTTCCGACCCGGATTGTATGTGTTGAAAAATGGATTATTCTTGTAATCTTGAAATGCACATACTTGCTCCATAGAACTATGACATGTTTGAGTATTATAACCAAACGATCCGCATGAATCACAGAAGACATCATTGCATCCCAAAAGTGTAGCCATTGCAGCTACCATCAATGGTGAAGATGGTGTTATGTTGATCTTATCTAGCTTCTCATGGATTGCATTGATCTGTGAAGCCAAACTCTCATATTTATCATGTATCACATGTTTCCCTCCTCTTTTAGCATGTCCTTTGGGATTTCCGAATTGAGAATTATGTATCGCAATCTCCTCAATCAAATCATATGGACCATTGATTTCATAGTTCATGAATTGACCACTTGCAGCAGAATAAATTAATGCCCTACCCTCATTACCCAAACCGTTATAAAAAGATTGAACTAAAAACCACTTCTTGAGATCGTAATGAGGGCACATTCTCAACAACTCCTTAAATCTCTCCCATGTATCGTAAAGTGTGTCATCGGTTTCTTGGTTGAAGTTCATGAATTGACTCCTAAGGGTTGCAGCTCTCTCCGAAAGATAGTACTTCCTTTGAAAAGAAAGAGCCACTTCATCCCAACTATTGAGAACGGGCCTTGTCCTTCAATGAGAACGGGAACATCATACGTCTAATGTAATCTTGAGTCACACTGGGTTGCTTAATTGTATTGCAGTACTGGACAAAGTTATTAAAATGTAAATTTGGATCTTCCTTCAATGTTCCTACAAATTGATTCCTTTCTACCATATTCACCAAAGCTGGCTTCAATTCGAAATTTAGAGCCTCTGTATCTGGAAATCGGTATCCACCTCCCACTGTTGAAGAACACGGTTGAGAATAATCCTTTAAAGACCTTGCTGGCGGTGGTGGTACATCATTCCATCGTATGTTATTCTTGTCGAACTTGGATTCTGCCATCTCTTCCTTATCAAAATTATATAAATCAGCAAACAGTTGTGACAGATCTGATAGAATTTATTCAAACAGCATAACTCTGCGCAATCTCCACTTCTTTCTATGACTTCGTTTATGTAGTGATCTTTCTGGTTCAAGAGCAATCAAAACCAGCATACAAACCTACTACTTGCACAAAACTAAATTTTCGAATGAAAATGAGAACTGCCTCATCAAAAACGTGAATGTCCCTTGAGGCTCACGATTAAAACAAAAATGAAAGCAAAAAGAATAATTTAAACCCCACAAATAGAATTAAAAATTGCCTCCCCGGCAACGGCGCCAAAAAATTGATGCAGGTTGTCGTACACCTCTCAAAAATAACCTAACAACTCCAACTAATATATCTAGGGAAGTAGGGATCGAATCCTCAGGGAAGTGATTAAACTCTATTAGTTCTAAAAAGTCTAAATCGTGTAAGGGGCCTTTTTGGAAAATTCTAATAAATTTCTAAAACTAAGAACGAACTAAAACTAAGGAAAATAATGGGAAAACTAAGAATTAAACTTCAATAATGAAAGCCTACGGCGGTCGGTTCACTATGATCAATCAACAATCTCATAAAACATTCATTAATCAATTCATTAACCTTCTTCGAACTAGGGCACACTAATTCTCTCGAACTTAGACTCCCTCAAAACTCCTTTACCGGCTCTCGCTTGCATAAATTCGTATTTTCCAATTATTCAGTGGTTTTAGTGTGGTAAACTCCTTTACCGGCTCTCGCTCGTATAAATTCGTTTTTGCCTATTGTTCAGTGGTTTTATTATGGTAATATTACTTCTCGGTCACAATTTCGACAATTACCAAACTTACAACTAAATCTGGCCACAATTTAATTGCAATCAATAAAAATCAATAACAGGAATTCAACTACTAATCAAGAATTAATTAACGAACATAAAACTAATTCATAACATGTTGAAATCTACTCACTCATGATTAATGAATACTAAAACAAAAACTAATTTAAGCAACATGATCAATAACATAATTAAATAAACAAGAAATTAAAACTAAACTAATTAATAAAAAATTAAACTAACAAACTAAACTAATTAAGAAATTAAACTAAAATATAAATTCACAAAACTAAAACTAAAACCTAAAAAGAATTGAAATAGAAAGAGGAAAGAAATTACCAAGAAAGCTTGAATTGCATTAATAGAAGTTAAATCTTGATAAACAAACTAATTGCTTCTAAAATTCTATAGAGAGAAAGAGTTTTAGGATTCCTCAAATCTAAAATATGCTCAAAAACTAGTTAGGGTTGTGTCCTACTAACATAACCTATTTATACTAATTGGGCTTTGTGTTAAATAAACCAACGAGCAACACCGCTAGTAAAAACCAAGCGAATCACCACACGAGCATCATGTGCCTGCATCGTTCAAAGGGAGTTTCCTCCCTGTGCCCGCAGCCTCAATATTACGCGACTTCTGAAAAGCCTGTTCCATGTTGCAACCGCATAGAACAACAACGTTTTAGGGGCTGCGCCTGCATAGGCTATATTAAGCGATATTTTGACGATTTACTGAGTTCTTCGCTCGATTCTTTCGAATCTCGTTCGTAACTTCTCGTAACTTGGCACGCATCCTAAGGCAAGTACATTTTGGCTCGTTTTAGCTTCTAGTGACTTCATATTCCCTATTACGCTCCTGTAACATATAAAACAAACCGAAAACCATGCGTAATAATCAAGGAAGCATAAAATAACCATAAAAAGCTCTTTCAACCAACTAAAACCACTCCAAAACATAACTTAACACCAAGGAATGATATTTAACCAAAAATAATGCCACAAACTCAAATATTAAGCTCATAAATCGACCGAAAACAAGAGAAAAACACAATATAAAACATGTATATCACTAATAATTGCCACATGAGGGTCGTGAGGGACGATAAGATCGTTAAAACTATGTTGCAGAATGACACACTCTCCTAGATACCGTACAGGAATCTCATGATCCTGTATGTAACAGCGATGAGCCGTAAGTCGAGCGGCTAGAAGTAAGCTGCTAGGGACGCCCCTAGGTCCGCCCAAGGACGGAGTCGAACCTTTGAAGAGGCACAAAAAACAAAGCCATCAAAACTTGAAAACTGGAAAAGAAATGTAATATTAAGGGCAAGCAAACATACCTCCCCTAAATGAAGCATTCGGATGATCCAACGAGCCTCATTGTTCCCTTTGATCCGTCTACCACCCCTATAGCTCTCCTAGGAAGCAAAAACTGTGTGAATATGCTCCTTAGGATGAGGAGGAACAAAACATGGCAAGTACTCAAAGGCAAATTGATATACATGTTTTATGTTGTGTTTTTCCCTCATTTTCGGTTGATTTTTGTGCTAAATAGTTAAGTTTGTGGCTTCTTTTTGGTTAAATATCGTCTTTCGATATTAAGTTATGTTTTAGAATGGTTTTAGCATCTTTAGTTGACTTTTATAACCTTTTACGGTTATTTTATACTTTTTCGGTTATTACGCGTGGTTTTCGGTTTTGTTTATATGTTACAAGAGCGCAATAGAGAGTTATGAAGTCATTGGAGGCTAAAACGAGTCAAAATGTACTTGCCTTGGGATGCGTCCCAAGTCACGAAAAATCACGAGCGAGATTCGAAGAATCGAGCGAAGAAATAAGAATGATCGTCAAAATGTTGCTCAACTTGGTTCATGCGGGCGCAGCCCTTTAATCCCCATTTAACCTATGTGCCCGCAACATAGATCAGAAGTATCAGAATCACTCAATATTCACCATGCGGGCACAGGGAACAAATTGGATTTGACCTATGCGGGCGCAGGTAGCACGAATTTTGATCCGTTTGGCTTTTCTTCGCGGTTTTTGCTCGTGGGTTTTATTTTAATAAAACCTAAATACTATATATACTCTATGTAAAGGGGGCACGACTCTACCTAGTTTTTATCATATTTTTAGACCTAGGAATCCAAAATTAATTATTCTCTCTAGAATTTTAGGATTAATTACTTTGTTCATGAATTCAAGCTTTCAATCAATGCAATTCAATCTTTATTTTGGTAATCTCTTTCCTTATGCTTTTTAATTCTTTTAGTTTCATGATTCTCTTTAATTTCTTAGTTTTTAGTTTAGATTAATTAGTTTTGCTATTTTGGTTCTTAGTTTAGTTTTATTAGTAATTAGTTTAGTTTTAATTAATTCTTTGTTCATGATCATGTTGTTTGATTTCAATTTTGCTTTTGTTCCCTTAATTATGAGTGAGTAGTCGTTTTCTCTTGGGTTAGGGCATCTATGATCATGACTTGAATTTAAATTATGTTTTCTAATTGGTTATTAGGGAATTCCTATTGTTGATTTCTAGTGATTGCAATTAAATTGTGGCCAGATTTAGTTGTAAGTTAGGTTATTAATGAAATCGAGGCCGAGAGGTAAGATTGCCACAATTAGACCACTGAATAATAGGCAAAAACGAATTTATGCGAGCGAGAGCCAGTAAAGGAGTGTTGAGGGAGTCTAAGTTAGAGAGAATTAGTGAACCCTAGTTCAATGAATGCCAATGAATTGATTAGTGAGCGTTAATTGAGTTTGTTGAGTGATCATAGTGAACCGATAGCCCTAGGTTTCTATTAATAGAGTTTAATTGATAAATTGCCGTCATTTTCCTTAGTTTCAATTCTTAGTCTTCTTAGTTTTAGAAACCATTTACCGAAATTTCCACCAAGGCCCCTTACACACTTTAGGCTTTTTAGAACTAGTAGAACTTAATAGCTTCCCAGAGGATTCGATCCTTACTTCCCTAGCTATATTAGTTAGAGTTGTTCGTTTATTTTTGAGAGGTGTGCGATAGCCTGTTCAAATTTTGGCGTCGTTGCCGGGAAAGCAATTTTTAATTCTATTAGTCGGGTTTAAAGTGTTCTTTTATCTTTATTTGTGGTTTTATTTTGTCACCTCAAGGAACCTTCACGTTCTTTGAGGTAGTTTTCATTTCGGTTTCGAGTTTCGATTGTGTGCAGGTATTAGGTTGTATGCCGGTTTGCATTGATCCTGAACCGGAAAGATCGTTACATAAGAGGAGTCACAGAAGGAAGTGGAGATCACGAAGAAGTATCCTTTCTGAACGAACACTTCTTGATTTGACACAATTATTTGCTGAGTTGAACATTTCAGATAGTTCAGACAAAGAGGAACAGATGTAAGGATTACAGTTCAACGAGAATAACCCACCACGGGATGATGCACCACCACCGCCACCACCACAAGCGAGGTCCTTAAAAGACTATTCTCAGCCGAGTTCTGCAACATTGGGAGGTGGATACCGAGTTCCTGATATAGAGGCCCTAAATTTCGAATTGAAGCCAGCTTTGGTGAACATGTCGAAAGGAATCAGTTTGCAGGCACAATGAAAGAAGATCCGAACTTACATTTGAATAACTTCATTCAGTACTGCAATACAATCAAGCAAGCTGGTGTATCTCAAGATTACATATGACGTACGATGTTTCCATTTTCATTAAAGGAGAAAGCTCGATCTTGGTTGAATGGTCTAAACATGGATACTATTAATAGTTGGGATGACTTTGCTCTTGCTTTTCAAGGGAAGTACTATCCTCCGGAGAGAACTGCACAACTTAGGAGTCAATTTACGAATTTTAACCAAGAAACAGATGAAACTCTTTATGATGCATGGGAGAGATTTAAGGATTTATTGAGAATGTGCCCTCATCATGGACTTGAGAAATGGTTTTTAGTGCAATCATTCTATAATGGCTTAGGTAATGAGAGTAGAACTTTGCTTGATTCTGCTGCTAGTGGTTGCTTTATGAACCAAGAAGTCAATGCTGCTTATGATTTAATTGAGGAGATTGCTATTCATAATTCTCAATTTGGTAATCCTAGAGGACATGCTAAGAGAGGAGGAAAACATGTGATAGNCGAGGAAAACATGTGATAGATGAAAAATATGAGAGTTTGGCTTCACAAATCAATGCAGTTCTTGAGAAGCTAGACAAAATCAACACACCATCCTCTAATCCAATGACTGTAGCTGCAATGGCTGCACATTCGGGAGCTATAGATGTCTTTTGTGATTTATGTGGTTCTTTTGGGCATAGTATGCAAGCATGTCATAGTTCTATGGAGCAAGTATGTGCATTTCAAACTTACAAGAATAACCCATTTTCCAACACCTACAATCCTGGTTGGAATGACCATCCATACTTCTCCTACAAGAATACTAGCAATGTTCAAAATCCGCAACAGCAGCCACATTTTGTACCACAACAAAAACAACACATTCAATGGTTTTCTCCACCTGAACCACCGGGCTTTAGTAGACCACCACCTCCAGCACCACTCTCAGCACCTCCACAACCATCTAGCAATGACTTTTCAGAACTGAAGAATATTATGATCCAGATGCAAAAAGCCATGGAAGCTATGCAAGCTCCAGCAGCAAATTCAGTTACTGATACGATTCCTCCCTCAAAGGTGTCGTTACCCTCTCCGAACAGGGTAACCAGGAGTAAGAATGATAATCACTTTCGTAAATTCCTTGACATAGTTAAAAATTTGCAAGTTACTGTGCCTTTCACTGATTTTAATACTCAAGTGCCTACTTATACTACATTTTTGAAAGATATTTTAAGCAGGAAACGTGAGTTGAATGTAACAGAGACAGTTGCACTCACCGAAGAGTGCAGTGCGATCCTTAAAAACAAATCTCCTCCTAAGTTGAAGGATCCTGGCAGTTTTTCAATTCCATGTAATATAGGTCCTTTATTTATTGATAAGGCTCTATGTGATTTAGGGGCTAGTGTAAGTGTGATGCCCTTATCAATTTGTGAACAGGTTGTCGCACACCTCTAAAAAATAACCGAACAACACTAACTAATATAGCTAGGGAAGTAGGGATCGAATCCACAAGGAAGCTATTAAATCCTACTAGCTCTAAAAAGCCTAAAGCGTGTAATGGGCCTTGGTGGAAATTTCGGTAAATGGTTTCAAGAACTAAGAAGACTAAGAATAAAACTAAGGAAATGACGGGAAAATTACAATTAAACTATATTAATGGTAACCTAGGGCTATCGGTTCACTATGATCAATCAACAAACTAAATTAACGCTCGCTAACCAATTCATTGGCATTCATTGAACTAGGGCTCACTAATTCTCTCGAACTTAAACTCCCTCAAAACTCCTTTACCGGCTCTCGCTCGCATAAATTCGTTTTTGCCTATTATTCAGTGGTCTAATTGTGGTAATCTTACCTCTCGGCCTCGATTTCAACAATAACCTAACTTACAGCTAAATCTGGCCACAATTTAATTGCAATCGCTAGAAAGCAATAATAGGAATTCAAATAAAAGCCAAGAACTAATTAGAAAACTTAATTTAAATTCAAGTCATGATCATAGATCCCCTAATCCTAGAGAAAACGACTACTCACTCATAATTAAGGGAATAAAAGTAAAATTGAATTTAAACAACATGATCAAGAACAAGGAATTAATTAAAACTAAATTAATTACTAATAAAACTAATTTAAGAACAAAAACAACAAAACTAATTAATCTAGACTAAAAACTAAGAAATTAAGGAGAAACATGAAATTAAAAGCATTGAAAAGCATAAGGAAAGAAATTACCAAAATATAGATTGAATTGCATTGATTGAAAGCTTGAATTCATGAACAAAGTAATTAATCCTAAAATTCTAGAGAGAAAAAGAAATTTTGGAATCCTAGGTCTAAAAATATGATAAGAACTAGGTTGGTTCGTGCCCTTTTTACATTCTATATATATATAGTATTTGGGTTTTATTAAAATAAAACCCACGAAGCAAAATCGCGCGGAAAAGTTAATCGGGGCGAGAAAACGAAGACCTGCGCCCGCATAGAAGAAATGCCCTGCACCCGCAGCCTTCACGGTTTGGGACTTCTTGGCTCTCTGATCTATGATGCGGGCACATAGATCAAAGTAGGGACTAAGGGCTGCGCCCGCATCTTACTTGCATATCATATTTTGACGATCCTTCTTGTCTCTTCGCTCGATTTTTCGAATCTCAATCGTGACTTTTCGTGACTTGGCTCGCACCTCGAGGCAAGTACATTTTGACTCGTTTTAGCCTCCAATGACTTCATAACTCTCTATTACGCTCCTGTAACATATAAACAAAACCGAAAACCACGCGTAATAACCGAAAAAGTATAAAATAACCGTAAAAGGTTCTAAAAGCCAACTAAAGAAGCTAAGACCGTTCTAAAACTTAACTTAACATCGAAATACGATATTTAATCAAAACAAAGCCACAAACTTAACTATTTAGCACAAGAATCAACCGAAAATGAGGGAAAAACACAACATAAAACACGTATATCAATTTGCAGGAAGCTTGTCATTTTCAAGCATGTCATAGTTCTATGGAGCAGGTATGTGCATTTCAAGCTTACAAGAATAACCCATTTTCAACCACCTACAATCTTGGTTGGAAAGATCATCCATACTTCTCCTTCAAGAATACTAGCATTGTTCAAAATCCGCAGCAGCAACCACATTTTGTACCACAGCAAAAACATCAGATTCAACGTTTTGCTCCACCTCAACCACTGGGTTTCAGTAGACCACCACCTCCAGCACCACTCCCAGCACCTCCACAGCCATCTAGCAATGACTTTTCAGAACTGCAGAATATTATGATGCATATGCAGAAAGCCATGGAAGCTATGCAGGCCCACAATCGACAATTGGAGACTCAAGTAGCACAAATTGCTCAATCATCACCTCAAAGGCAACAAGGCCAACTTCCTCCTCAACCTGCTCCATCAAATGCTTCATCAAGCAATCTACCTCGTGATCGTTGCAATTCCATTGCAACAAGGAGCGGTACTTACTATGAAGGTCCTAGAATTCCTGATGTTGATGCTAACAAGGCTACAGATGGAACACAGAAGAATAGTTCGGTTGTTATTGAAGACCTTGAAGTAGCAGCTGCAGAAAAGGAGAAGGAAGCATCAAAGAAGCAAGCTCCGGCAGCAAATTCGGTTACTGATACGATTCCTCCCTAAAAGGTGCCGTTACCCTTTCCGAACACGATAACCAGGAGTAAGAATGATAATCACTTTCGTAAATTCCTTGACATAGTTAAAAATTTGCAAGTTACTGTGCCTTTCGCTGATTTAATTACTCAAGTGCCTAACAGAGACTGTTGCACTTACCGAAGAGTGTAGTGCGATCCTTCAAAACAAATCTCCTCCTATGTTGAAGGATCCTGGCAGTTTTTCAATTCCATGTAATATAGGTCCTTTATTTATTGATAAGGCTCTATGTGATTTAGGAGCTAGTGTAAGTGTGATGCCCTTAGTAATTTGCAAGAAGCTTGACATGGGAGAGCTTAAATTTACTAATACTACTTTGCAGATAGAAGGCGGATAGAACTGTAAAACACCCTAAGGGTGTTTTAGAGGATGTACCCGTTAGAGTAGGAAAATTTTTCATTCCAGTTGATTTTGTTGTCCTTGATATTGATGAGGATGCTCATATCCCTAACAGTTTAGGTAGACCTCTCTTACACACTTGAGGTGCCGTCATTGATGTTAAAAATGGAAGTTTAACCCTTTTTGTAGGGGATGATAAAGTGACATTTAATCTTAATAATGCAATGAAAATTCCCATGTTAGAACAACCATGCAATACAGTTTACACTTTTAATGAGATTGTTCATAATGACTTGCCTCGATCCCCTGATAAGGATGTTCATGAGGCCTGTCTGTGTTTAAATTCTATTGCAGGTAACGGAGATAGTGATAATAATGAGACATATCAAGATACAAAGAAAAAGAACTCGCGCCCTAAGAAGCGTCGGAAGCCTCAAAAGGCCTCCTCACATGCTTGTAAAGTGAAGAAAACAAATTATGAGGTTCCTAGCAAAGAACATGGGGTGTTTGAACAAACAATAACCCCAAATTGCTTTGGGTGTTTAACTACATAGGGCTCACGTTTACTCTTTGATCCACTTTGAGGTAAGGTAATTACGGTCAAGCTAATGACCTTAAACAAGCGCTTTGCGGGAGGCAACCCGTAGGTTAGTAGTTTCTTTCTCCCTCTAGCAATGAGGACATTGCTAAGTTCGGGTTGGGGGAGGTAAGTATTTTATTGCTTTCCTATTCTATTAGTTAGTTTTATTGCTTTATTAGCTTAATTTTATTGCTTTCTTAGGACTGTTGCATGTTTTGTACCATTCGTTAGGAATGGGAGTTTACATGTGACCAAAAAGATTGTACTGTTTTCTTAGGTTTAATTTTAGAGAGAATTGGCTTAATTGATTATTCGTGTCGCAATTGAGTTTTATTGTCGGAATTGACTACTTCTGGACCCCTATGCTTATTTTGAAAACTTTATGACTCTTGATTGCGGATGGATCCACATGTGTGATTTGTTGGCTATGACATGAATTTGATTGCTTGATTTCCTTTTATTGGTCAGCTCTTCTCAACCTTGCTTGGGTCTTGGACTTGAACTGTGTTAACGAGAGGATTTGAGCCACTTTTGAATATAAATTCATTCATATTTTCTTTTCATGTGTGCTTAGTTCCTGGTGCAATTATGATCTTGGGTTTGACTTTGGATTCTAGAACCTTTAATTGTGGATTCTGTGTATGTTGCGCATGATAAAAGGCTCTCATTTCTTCTTTTGAGCTTCAGAATTTCATTTCCAACATTTAAATTTTCCCTTGATCCCATGTTTTGAGCTTTTATCCCTTTTATTTGTATTTTATCCACATTACAAGCCTATTAGCCCTATTACATAATGCATTATATGCCAAAACTTGGTTTGGGGGAGTTGAAGTAGTTGTGATGTTGTTAAAATAAAGCTTTCAAGGGTGTTATAGAGGATTGATGGTCAAATAGTGGAAATGTTATTGATGAAAGTTAAATTATAAAGTTTCACATATAAGGCTCTGCATACCAATGTCTCGGCTGTTGTAGTTAATTAAAAAGTCATATTTTATTCATGGCCTAGTTATGTATGTGTGATGATTATGTTTATTGCTTATTGAATTTTAAGCAAAAGCAAATCATTAAGAGTCGTGAAACTATGTTTTATTATGCATGAAAAAAAAAGTGAAGAAAATTTTTATGAAAGCATAATAAAGTTGAAAAAAAAAAGAAACCAGTTTAAAGTTTGTGAAATAGTGGTTGATATTGAATTATAAGATTTATGGTGTTGATGTGAAATATAAAGAAAAGTTTGGTTTGATTTGGTTGAATTGGATGTTGGAGAATGTTGACGATTGCTTTGGAGTTGTTGACGGTTTTCCTTGATTCTATATACGTATACCCCACATTCCACCACATTATCCCAAATTTTTATCCTACCCATCACCCTAGCCACATTACAAGCTTATAAAAGTCCTTTTTGATCTTCGTGCACACGCTATGGTTATTGTGAAATGAATCCTTTGTCAAAGTCGTAGAGTATTAATTGCATTCCGAGTTGACATTTAGGATGAGTGGATACCCTCAAACACTTGCATGAGGTATGAGATGGGGGTTTTGGGTCCTCAAAATTGCATTTAAACACATTTTGCATTGCATTCCACATTTGGTTGGGAGGTGAGGGTTAGAGCTTCATTGTTATAAGCTCATCATAAATTGTGTGCAGTGACAACCGGTGAGCTACTCTAGTCATCGATTCATTAAACTTGCTTGGTTGGTTTTGTTTGACCGGTATTTAGGAAGGACGGTAATTGGGTGCTTGATTGGCTAGCCTTGATCCATGTGTCTTCGGATGTTCTCTTGAGTTATGATGCCTATTTTGTTTTTATGGGGTGTAGTCAATTTCGTTGTTTTTTGCTCGGGCCGAGCAAAGGTTCGGTTTGGGGGAATTTGTTATACGTATTTTATGTTGTGTTTTTCCCTCATTTTCGGTTGATTCTTGTGCTAAATAGTTAAATTTGTGGCTTTATTTTGATTTAATATCGTCTTTCGATGTTAAGTTATGTTTTGGAACGGTTTTAGTATCTTTAGTTGACTTTTAGAACCTTTTACGGTTATTTTATACTTTTTCGGTTATTACGCGTGGTTTTTGGTTTTGTTTATATGTTACAGGAGCGTAATAGAGAGTTATAAAGTCATTGGAGGCTAAAACGAGTCAAAATGTACTTGCCTCGAAATGCGTGCCAAGTCACGAAAAGTCACGAGCGAGATTCGAAGAATCGAGCGACGAAATAAGCAAGATCGTCAAAATGTTGCTCAACTTGGTTCATGCGGGCGTAGTCCTTTAATCCCCATTTAACCTATGCACCCGCAACATAGATCAAAAGTATCAGAACTCACTCAATATTTACCATGCGGGCGCAGGGAATAAATTGCATTTGACCTATGCGGGAGCAGGTAGCACGGATTTTGATTCGTTTGGCTTTTCTTCGCGGTTTTTGCTCGAGGGTTTTATTTTAATAAAACCTAATTACTATATATACTCTATGTAAAGGGGGCACGACTCTACCTAGTTTTTATCATATTTTTAGACCTAGGAATCCAAAATTAATTATTCTCTCTAGAATTTTAGGATTAATTACTTTGTTCATTAATTCAAGCTTTCAATCAATGCAATTTAATCTTTATTTTGGTAATCTCTTTCCTTATGCTTTTTAATTCTTTTAGTTTCATGATTCTCTTTAATTAATTTAGTTTTAGTTAATTCTTTGTTCATGATCATGTTGTTTGATTTCAATTTTGCATTTGTTCCCTTAATTATGAGTGAGTAGTCGTTTTCTCTAGGGTTAGGGGATCTATGATCATGACTTGAATTTAAATTATGTTTTCTAATTGGTTCTTGGCTTCTAATTGAATTCCATTGTTGATTTCTAGTGATTGTAATTAAATTGTGGCCAGAATTAGTTGTAAGTTAGGTTATTGTTGAAATCGAGGCCGAGAGGTAAGATTACCACAATTAGACCACTGAATAATAGGCAAAAACGAATTTATGCGAGCGAGAGCCGGTAAAGGAGTTTTGAGGGAGTCTAAGTTCGAGAAAATTAGTGAGCCCTAGTTCAATGAATGCCAATGAATTGATTAGTGAGCGTTAATTGAGTTTGTTGATTGATCATAGTGAACCGATAGCCCTAGGTTTCTATTAATAGAGTTTAATTGATAATTTCCCGTCGTTTTCCTTAGTTTCAATTCTTAGTCTTCTTAGTTTTAGGAACCATTTACCGAAATTTCCACCAAGGCCCCTTACACGCTTTAGGCTTTTTAGAACTAGTAGAATTTAATAGCTTCCCTGAGGATTCGATCCCTACTTCCCTCGCTATATTAGTTAGAGTTGTTCGGTTATTTTTGAGAGGTGTGCGATAGCCTGTTCACCCATAACTGTAAAATGAAAAAAGAAGAGTGAAATTAAATAAACAAAAACAACTACTTGATGAAGAAAATAAAAGCAAGTCATTACCGCAATAATCCTCCAAAAGGACGCAATGTCAGTGGCCACGTAACCGTTAACCTGACATGCACTCTTCATAGGCCGGAGGAGGGAGGCGTATCCCAAACTGCCTCACGGTAGTGATATGAAACAAGATGATAACTTCGAAGGTTTGACAATGGCTTCTAAAGATGATGCAAGTATGGGGGAAATTGTGACTTATGGAGATTAATGGCTTTTGCGATCTTCAAAGACACCATCATGGGTGTGTATGGTGACACACGAAAATACTTGATCATTGAAGCAAAGGAAAGAATGGTGGAATTAGGGGAATAAGATGGTTTTGCCTATTAGTTTTTCCCGCTTCACTTGATAGGTTTTTCTCATTTTAGGCATTGAGTTTTTTAATTCTTGAAGTGTCTAAATCTATCATTTACAGCCTTATACACATGGAAAATGACTTCTTGAAGGTTTCTTGATTAAAAGATCGAATGTTGAAAGGTTTCTTGAAGTTTCGAAGAAAAACCACAAAAATGCGCAAATTTGGACGAAGCATGCCTTGCGTCAATTTGGACGATTTTTGGGGGATTTGGGCAAATCTTGTTGTTGTGTAAATCTGGTTGTAATTTGTTGATTATCTTGATTAGCAAGGTAAGAATAAGTTTGTTACGATATTTTTTTGATTAGATAGAGTTTGTTAGGATATTTTAGCAAGTTGCATGACATGCAGTGATGATGTGGCATTCTTCTCTTGTGAATCATTGATGAGTCACAAGATTAGGGTGAATTTGCCTAATGTTGTGGGTGTAAATTTACTTTAGTTTAGTTAGGATTTGTTGATGATTATGACTATAAATAATCTCAACATTATCTTGTAAAATTTCAGATTAGTGAATTCATTAAACATTGATTGTTTAAGTTTTATTTCTTTTCTACAAAACAAACAAAGAAACCGAAGGTGTGAAAATTTTCGAGTGTGAGGGAATTTTCGAACATCTTGAAAGAGTTGGTGCTTAGGCTTTAGACTCTTGTGAGGATAATTTTAGGAATTGAGGGTGCATAGCTTTAATCAATTCATAAAATTATGCGACTTAGATCGATTTTCTTGGTGCTTGGCTTTACAGAAAACCGAACTAAGGTTCTATCTTTGTGATTGGAGATTTCTTTATCAATATTTACATCAACTTTTGGTGCTTTCCATTCAGAGGACATTAATCCTCAAGGTTATTGATATAATTTCATTGTTGAAACAAAAGTAATCATGTCAGCTGATGAGGTATATACTCCTAAGATTACTACTGAGGAGTTGCGCAAAGACATCAATGAATTAAAGGCTATGTTTTGAGGCCACTATGAAAGATTTTGCCAAAAAACTAAAATCACCAAGCAAGTCCAAAGGTCCAAGTAAAAGGAAGACGGATTCTAGTTCTGATGATGAGCAAGCAAGTTCAAGGAGTGCACGAAAACCAAGGAAACAATACTCATCAAGTTCTAGTAATGAAGAGCCTGTGAATAGGCGCAGAAAAAAGGAGAGGCCTAAGGATGATGATCGCAATCTTAAATTGGATATTCCTGAATTCAGTGGAAGTTTAGATCCTGAAGAGTTCTTGGATTGGATAAGAAGGATTGAACGAATTTTGAAATATAAAGAGTATGGTGATCGAAAATCATACAATATTGCAGAATTAAACTTGACTGGCTTGGCTAGCTTATGGCTTGAAGATATGCAAAAGAAAATAAAGAAGGATGGGAAGTCCAAAGTAGCCACTTGGATGAAATTAAAGAAGGAGATGAGGAGACGTTTTGTTCCTCAAGATTACGAACAAGGCAACTTTATAAAGATGCATACTTTAAGGCAAGATCGAAAATCAGTTGAAGAATATACATCTGAATTCCTCAACTTGATCACCATCTGCGATCTAGAAGAAAAGGAGGATCATAAAGTTACTCGTTATGTTGCTGGTCTAGATGAAAGAATAAGATAAAAGGTGGAATTACAACCTTACTGGACTTTTGATGAAGTTTCTAAGGTTGCATCTAGGGTTGAGAAGCAATTTTCGAAAAAACCAGCTAATTTTTCGAAACCCTTTATGGAGAAAGAAGGTGCCACTGTTTCATTTAAACAAAATTTCGATTCCACTTCGAAAACTCCTCAATATATCAAGGATAAGGGTTCTGCTACTAATCCACCCCACTCTGATCAACGCACATGCTTCAACTGCAAAGGTCAAGGCCATATCCAGAAGGATTGTCCTCATTCAAGTGTTCATACTACTCGAAATTGGGTAGATGATGAAAACTTTGAAGAAGAGGAGAATGAACAACAGGCGGATGGCGTGAATTATGATACTCAGGAAGAGTAGATTGAGGAAATTACTCCTGAGGTGAATGGCCAGAATTTAGTTCTCCGAAGGGTTTGCAATTTAAAGTTGCGCCACCTACAAAGAATCAGAGGGATAAGATTTTCATCACCAGGTGCAATATTCTAGGAAGATTATGTGACCTGATAATTGATTCACGTAGTTGCACTAATGTAGTCTCTACATTATTCATCAACAAATTGGAGATTCCTACCACTGAACATCCTCAACCATAGAAGTTTACATTGGCTCAGTAACACAAGTGACGTCAAGGTGAATAAACAGGCTTTGGTTAGTTTCAAGATTGGAAATTTTGATAACCAAGTGCTCTGTGATGTATGTCCTATGGATGTGTGCCGTATATTGCTTGGAAGACCGTGGCAATATGATATATTCGTACAGTTTGATGGTAGAACAAACATATACATCATTAGAATACAGGCACAAGGAAAACCAGTTGCGCTTTGAAACCTTTAGAAGGTTCGAAATTTTCGAAAGATGTGAGCAATAAGAAGGGTGTTTTGTTGATTGACGAGAAAGCCATGGTGCAAGAGGTAAAGATTTGTGAGAAGTTCTATGTGTTAATGGCTAAGGAAGTGCAAGAGAAAGCAATGAGCATCCCTCGTGAGTTGCACCCCGCACAAATTTCGAGACATATTTCCTGATGAATTGCCACCAGGGTTGCCACCAATTAGAGGAATTGAACATCAGATTAATTTGGTTCCTGGAGCTCAGATCCCTAATAAACAGCTTACAGGTGCAATCAAGAAGAAACTAAAGAAATTCAACGACAGATTGAAGAGTTGATGGCAAGAGGGTATGTCAGAGAGAGCATGAGTCCATGTGTAGTACCTACATTAATTGTTCCTTAAAAGGATGGATCATGGAGAATGTGCATTGATTCTAGAGCTGTGAATAACATCACCATCAAATACAGGTTTCCTATTCCTAGATTAGATGATTTATTGGATGAATTGTTTGGCTCACAAGTGTTTACCAAAATCGATTTGAGGAGTGGTTACCATCAAATTCGTATGAAGGAGGGTGATGAATGGAAAACAGGATTCAAAACTAAACTAGGACTCTATGAGTGGTTAGTTATGCCTTTTGGTCTTACTAATGCTCCTAGTAATTTTATGAGATTGATGAATGAAGTTTTGAAACCTCTCATTGGAAAGTTTGTGGTTGTCTATTTGGATGATATACTGGTGTATAGTGCAAGTGTGGAAGATCATCTGCAACATCTAAGAGAAGTGTTCGAAACTTTGAGAAAGCAGAAGTTGTATGCTATGCTCAAAAAGTGCTCGGGTTGTATGCTAAGCTCAAAAAGTGCTCGTTGATTGTCTCAAGTGTGACGTTCTTAGGGTACTCTGTTTCTAAGGATGGTGTTTCAATTGATCCTTCGAAAGTAGAAGCTATTAAATCATGGCCAGTTCCGAAATCTGTGACTGAAGTGCGTGATTTTCATGGTTTAGCTTCTTTCTATAGAAGATTTGTGAAGAATTTCTCTTTTGTAGTAGCCCCTATGACCAAGTGTATTAAGAACAACAAAGAGAAGTTTGAATGGACTAAAGATGCGAAAAGGGCCTTCGAATTGGTGAAGAAATTGCTTTGTCAAGCTCCTATCTTATCTTTGCCAGATTTTTCGAAACCGTTTGAAGATGAGATAGATGGTGTGGGGATTGGTGCAGTGTTGGTTCAAGGTAAGCGGCCTATAGCTTATTTCAGTGAGAAATTGAATGGAGCATGGTTGAATTACTCTACCTATGACATATAATTCTATGCTATTGTTCGAGCATTGGATCATTAGAGTCATTATCTGCGTCCAAGTCACTATGTATTGCATTCTTATCATGAGGCTCTGAAGCATATCAATGGCCAACATAAACTCAATCCAAGGCATGCTAAGTGGGTTGAATTTTTGCAGTCTTTTCACTTTTCATCAAAGTACAAAGAAGGCAAATCTAATATGCTTGCTCATGCTTTATCAAGGAGGTATGCTTTAATTAGTGTTCTTAATTTCAAATTGCTTAGTTTGGAGTTGATTACACAATATTACGAGCAAGATGGAGATTTTGGTCATATCTATTCACAAATTACGAAAGGTTCAATGGGATCTTATGTGCTACATGATGGATTCTTATTCAAAGGGAATCTATTTTGCATCCCTAACTGAGTATTCGTGAATTGCTAGTCAGAGAAGCGCATGGGGGTGGAATTGCAGGTCACTTTGGTATCACAAAAACATTGACAATGTTGCAAGAGCATTTCTATTGGCCTAGAATGATTGCTGATGTTGAAGCAATAATATTACAATGTGCTGTTTGTCAAAAGGCCAAGGCATCCTTCCATCAGGGATCCTACACAACATTGTCAGTGCCAGAAGCCCCTTGGGATGATATCTCTATGGATTTTATAGTTCGTTTTCCTAGAACTGCAAGGCAAAAGGATGCTATAATGGTTGTGGTTGACAGGTTTTCAAAGATGGCTGACTTCATACCTTGTCACAAGACTAATGATGTTGTCAATGTTGCAGAAATATATTTTTCGAGACATTGTTAGGTTACATGGAGTTCCGAAAACAATTTTAAGTGACAGGGACACAAAATTCATAAGTTATTTCTTGATCATTGAAACAAAGGAAAGAATGGTGGAATTAGGGGAATAAGATGGTTTTGCGTATGAGTTTTTCCCACTTCACTTGATAGGCTTTTCTGATTTTAGGCATTGAGTCTTTTAATTCTTGAAGTGTCTAAATCATCATTTACTGCCTTATACACATGGAAAATGACTTCTTGAAGGTTTCTTGATTAAAAGATCGAATCTTGAAAGGTTTCTTGAATTTTTGAAGAAAAACCACAAAAATGCGCAAATTTGGACGAAGCATGCCTTCCATCAATTTGGACGATTTTTGGGGGATTTGGGTAAATCTTGTTGTTGTGTAAATCTGGTTGTAATTTGTTGATTATCTTGATAAGCAAGGTAAGAATAAGTTTGTTAGGATATTTTTTGATTAGATAGAGTTTGTTAGGATATTTTAGCAAGTTGCATGACATGCAGTGATGATGTGGCATTCTTATCTTGTGAGTCATTGATGAGTCACTAGATTAGGGTGAATTTACCTAATGTTGTGCGTGTAAATTGAGCTTAGTTTAGTTAGGATTTGTTGATAATTATGACTATAAAAAATCTCAACAGTAGCTTGTAAAAATTCAGATTAGTGAATTCAATAAACATTGATTGTTTAAGTTTTATTTGTTTTCTACAAAACAAACAAAGAAACCTAACGTGTAAAAATTTTCGAGTGTGAGGCTTTAGAATCTTGTGAGGATAATTTTAGGAATTGAGGGTGCATAGCTTTAATCAATTCATAAAACTATTCGACTTAGAACGATTTTCTTAGTGCTTGGCTTTAGAGAAACCGAACTAAGGTTCTATCATTGTGAGTGGCGATTTCTTTATCAATATTCACATCAGGCAGGCACTCCTCATAGCCTAGAAGAGAGAGGCGTATCCTAAACTGCCCTAATCATAATCCTTGACCTTAGAAAGGTCAGCAAGAGCTGGAAGGTAGTGAAGTTGACAACGATGAGCACCCTTGTCGGCAGTCAAGGCACCAGAAATGAGAACGAGAAGAAGATTACAGACTTTCTTTTCCCTACTAGTGCCATGCAAGGTAAGACCCTTGAGCAAGCTCACACTACTCACGGACTTTCCCCTACCTATTGACTCATAAATAAGACCTAGAAGCTTCCTTGTAACTGAGTGAATAGGGTTAAGATCATTGTTGGTCACAACAATGGAAGAAGAAAAGGGAAGGCCGGTAACAATGGAGAAATCAAATGGCGTAATGCTTATCTCTTCCTAAGGGAAGTGAAAATAATTTATGGCGTCCTACCAACACTATAAGAGATTAAGAGTCACCACATGCGAGCTTTTAATCATCTCAAGGGCTTCTAAACTCCGAATAAAATCATCAAATCCACATCTCGAAAATAGAGTAAGGAGGTCACGGTCCTGTTGCTTTTTAATAGTGGCATAACCATCTAATAAAGGCCCCATTGATCCTTATGATCTTAAATAATGGTCGTCCCCTTACCAAGAGCTCAAATAAAAAAAAAACAGAAAAAGAGAAACTTTTATTACTCCTGTGGCCTTGTAAAGGACGATCGAAAATATGCTGAGGATGATCAAAATCTAGAACCTCGGGTTTCCATTCTTTAGCCTTCCATAAGTTTCTTCTGGAAAACACTTGCCATGCATCATGAGCTTTCGGAAAAATCTCGAACTCTGAGTCCGACTTGCAAGTTCGTACACGATATTTATAAATTCAGGCAGCATATATACATTAACTTCAAGTTCCCATGATCCCGAGGTTGATGAAACAACAGGGACTATGGTATGCAAGGTGGATTCAATGATGTCAATGATGAGATATTTGCAAAAGAAAAAACTTTTAGAAGCTTAAAATCTAACTTCGAACTAAACTTAGAAAGTCGAGTTCCCTTTCTAACTCGCATGAATCACGTGAGTTACTAAATATCTACGTCATTAAATAACACATGTGAAATATGTGAGTTGATATTTAACTCGTATCAACTATACAAATCGATATTCATGTCCGTCACTAAACTAACCTACATAAATTATGCATTAACTACATCAACGTCGATATTATTTAGTTTGTATGAACTATACAAACTAATTCATGTTCAAATTGGGGAATTTTCAAACAAAAACTCAACTATCACAAACAAGGGTGAACCAAAATAAAAAACGTAGTCATTTTTGAGCGAACGTGGTATAAAAATATGAACTCAAAGATAAACTACAAGAAAAGACGATTTAAGTTAAACTAACTTACATTGTAATAATCACACTCGCATAATTAATCTTCAAGCTTCAAGTATGTGGAAGAATTATGAAGTTTTTGGAGTTTTGTGGGGGGATTTGTTCGAACTTAGGGGAGGGGAAGGGCGAGCAAGAGGAAGAGAACAAAGAAAGAAAAGAGGTCAAACTCTGGCGCTCAGCATCCTACCTTTTACTTCCTTTGCAGGGCCCATGTCATACTCGTGGGGCTTCATTTCGACCTCCAAGCAAGATTTGCCTCCAAATGTCCGACATTTCTACAACATGTCTCGACTAAAATTACCAAAATGCCCCTGAAAATCGACTGAGTTTAAAATTACCAAAATGTCCCTGAAAATCAACTCAGGTCCAAAATTACCGAAAATGCCCCTTAAAATCAACTCAAATTAAAATTACAAAAATGCCCTTTAAAACCAAATCTGGTAAACATAACAATAGACGACACATCGAAACGTCGCATTTTTAGATAAAAATCATCTACAACATTTTCCTATGGCCAAACCAAGCCTAAAGTTGAAATACTCGTCTTCAAGCATCGTCAGACGATCAACAAACATCATCAACATTTCCCTACTGCCGAACCGAGCCTACAGTGGAAATACTCAACTTCAAGCATCATCAGACGATCAAGAATCTTCTACAAAATTTGACTACGACCGAGCCGAGCCTAAAGGAAAAATATATTACACTATCAGACAATTAACCTCAACAAGCAACAAGCCACCGGATGGTACATACGCCTACTCAGAATCTCCTATACGATCAACCAGCATTTGAAGAAGACCATTATTCTCAAGAAACGTAGCACTTCCCAAGAGCCTATCATCTTGGTGCGGGAAAAGCTAACCGTTGTTTTGCAGGTATCGAATACTTTAACACTACAAAAAAAGGTGATTTGGGAAGGAATATTTGCGACGAACACCAAATCCGTCGCAAATGTCCCAAATTTTCGATGGAATTTTACCAATTTGCGACGAAATATTGGAAAAAATAGACAAAATTTCATTTTTTTGGAAAATTTAGTTGCGATGGACATAAATTCCATCGCAAAATAGACAAAATCCTCACTTCCACCTCTCACTCACTACATTCTCTCACTCCCTTTTTTTTATCTATCATTCTCTCATCTAACTTCCTCCTTTTCTCTTCTCATTCTCGCCTTCTTCTTCTTCCTCCTTTTTCCTCGCCTTCTTCTCTATCCTTTCTCCTACAACAAACAATTTCGTTGGTTTGTTTTTCATTGAAAATTAGGATTGATGAATAGAAACGAAAAGGTTGAAGATCTTATTTTTTTGGTTTATTTTGACCATGAAAACCCTAGATCTAGGGTTTCCATGGTCAAATTCAACCAAAAGAATCTTAGATGACTGATTTTAAGTTATGTATTTAGATAATTTTTTGTTTATTTCGATTTTCGATTTTGATTTTTTACCTTAATGGTTATTGGAAGTTTTTGGGTATTTGGTTCAATTTTTTTTGTTTTTTTTTTTAATTTTGGTTTGACTTTTTTGGTTTTTAAGGGGAATTATGGTTTGATTGTTTTGTTTTTGGTGGATTGTGGTTGTTTGGGTTTGTTTTGGTGTTCATATGGTGGTTTTGGGGTTATGTGTTCTGCTTTTTAGGGTTGAATCTTGTCGATTTTTGGGTGTTAATGAGGATAGTTTCTAGGTTCATGGGTTTTGGGTGGTTGGTGGGATGTTTTATTGGTTCTGGATTGTGGGTTTATGGTTCGTAGGTTTTTGGTGGTTCGTGGGTTTTGGGTTGTTTCGCGGTTTGTGGTTCGTGCGTTTTGGGTGTTTGTGGGGATGGTTTTTGGGTTTGTGTCTTTTGGGTGGTTCGTGGGGTGGTTTCGCGGTTTGTTGTTCGTGGGTTTTGGGTGTTTGTGGGGAAAGTTTTTGTGTTCGTGGGTTTTGGGTTGTTTCGCAGTTTGTGGTTTTTGGTTCGTGGTGGTTGCTGACATGAGGTAGTTGGGTGGTAGTTGCTTTCTCACCATCTTCTTTTTTTCTTTTGTTTTAGTTTTCCGATGGAATTTTCCATTGGAAATTTTCAACGAGTTTTCGGCCGTCAAAAATTCCGTCGAAAAGTCCGACAAAAATCAGATAACCTATTTCATCGAGAATGGGTCGAACTTCCGTTACAAATTCGGTCGCAACTTTTTTCCGACGGAAAGTCTTTTGCAAATTCCGACTTTTGCGATAAACAAATTTCCTATGGACATTTTCAACGGAATTCCGTCGCAAACGAAATTTGCTATAGAATTTTAATCTTTTCCGAAGGATTTTTTCCGACGAATTTTAATCTTTTTTGACGGAAAGTCAAATTTAACTTTCATCTTACATGGCTAGTCGTCTCTACAGACTCAATCAAAGCGGGGGCTAATTGTAGACACCTACTTTTGGTCCCACTCGGGGGTCGAGGATTAACGTGTACAAGTTTGTAACACAACCGGATTACGTTAACTAAATGCTTGAAAAGTGAATGAGTGATTGCCGGAAGTAGCCGATGATAAGTTCCGATGGTCAAACCGTGTTTAAAAGCTTTTTATTTGAAATAATTTCAATTCATAAATAAGCAACTCGGCCACGTACGCCGAAGAATCCGGAAGATTCTGTACGACGTAAAGCAAATTTAGGCAAATGAAGCAAAATCAGGAAAGAATATCACTAATATCGTAAAAATGGCAAAAATCAAGTCCTGAGCCTCAAACGCTTAGCTCGAACACCTTGATGCTTACTGAGCACTAGGGCGCTCGAGCAAGCTTCAATGCCTTATAAAAGGCACGCTCCTCATTCAACTATCAACAACGAAAATCATTCAACAATTCACACAAACAACCACTCGACTTCCTCTTTCTACTTTCTTCCTAAACTTTCTCTCTCTAAATTTTCCTATAACACTTGTGATCATACTCAAGCCCGCGAGTCGTTCTTCAAGCATTCAAAGGTTTACAACGGCAAGAAAGGTACTTCGAATGAGGCCGAACACATCAACAACACCGTCATATACTGTTTAACTCCTTGTCTTATGTGATTTACTGTCTTCCTAGAAAATCGACTTGCTTAAACTAATTTATGAAATATTGAATAATCATGGCTCAATTTCTCATTAAAATCGACTTTAAGTAGAATCATGAACTAGGTTGTTTATGTGCTCCATGTTTATCGATATCGTCACCTAGAATCCATGCTTAGCTTCAAGACCAGAAGGCATGCTATTACATAATGCAAAGATAATCCATATAACACGGCTTAAGGTCATTAATCTTGACTAATCCTAAAGCGATCACCCTCACATGTTATTAGAATTTCTGTGTGCATAATCGAAACCCGCCATGTAACTTTCCTATGCACTGTTAGGCCTAATATGGAAATCTCCATGATATAATTCTATATTATGATCGTTAAATTACATATGAGACCAAGTAAAGGCCGCTATACGTGGGGGGACATTTTGAACAATATGTTCTCGTCCTTACCCTTGTCCCCGAATCCACAGATAAGAGACCTTCTTATGTTTGGCTTTCAATTTTCTTTTCGGCTGGACCTAATGGTTTCCATGAGCTCCCGAAAAGAGCACAGTGGCGACTTCTGTACTTGGGTTTTGAGTTTCTAGTCTCACTTCCTAAGCCAAGCATAATCACACTATGCAACAAACTAAAGACATTCGATGTCCATAAAAAGGGCACTTGGGCCAGTCACAAAGTGTAATACCCCACATTTTTACGTATTTTAAGGAGGTATTTTTGTATTTTATTAATATAATTTTAATATTTTTGTTGAGAAATTATGTTCAATAAGAATATTAAATGGAAATTAAAATAAATAATTAAAAATAAGCTATAATTAAAAATAATTATTTGTGTTTATATATGATATTTTATGTTTTATAAAATATTTAGAAAAGCTTCAAAAAATTGAATTATCAAGAGTTTCCTAATTTATTTTGAGGCAAGGGCCTAAAGGTAATTTCCACTTTTTAGGATAACTATGGGCTTTTCCAAATACTACTTTGGGGCCTATAAATACCCTTTAAAACCCAAAATTTCAGATTTCATCCATCACAATTGTCATTAGGATTCCAAAATCTAGAGAGAGAAAGAGAAAAAAAAGGGGAGAGCAAGTTCCGAAAACCAAGTAATCATGATTTAAGTGTTCATTTTTTGCTAGTATGATCACATATTTTGCTATGATGTTACATATGATTTTTAGTAGGTTTCATTAAGTTCAAATGTGATTTTAAGCATGTTTAACCTGATGTCCTGATTTTGTAAAGTGAATAATTACGCTTTTAAAGTATGTAATTAGCATGAATTGAGCATATAAATTAAGTAATTAATTGTATGATTGTTTTATGTTGTTTTTGAAGTTTTTCAAGCAGTTTTGGTGCTTTTAAATTAATGTTCACTTTTCTAAAGTGACATAAAATTTATGTTGAGATTTTATAAAGCATAAATAAGTCCCGAAAACCAACTAATCTTGCAATAGAAAATTAAGTTGCAGTATGGAATTGAATAGAGACCATATATAGAATGTTTTGGACAAGTTTCCAATGCAGAAGTTAGTTAAGAGTTGTTGTAGAAATTAGTCAACAAGGTTTTAATTTAGTTTCGATTTTCTTTATGTAGGAGACTTTGATTTAGTCAACTTTTAGAAGTTGTGGCGGAGCACCACTATTTCACACGGTACATAAGTACTAAAGACAAACATAAGAATTAGAATTCATGCTTGGATGATTTCCTATGTTATGAAATATTGTTATGCTTGTTTGAATTATGAATTTATGTGCATGACAAGTTAATTAGAAGCATGATTTCATATTATGTTGATATTCCATGTTAAATAGCAATGTAAATTTATAAGATTGAATTGGAATGTTATGATCAGTTTAATTTTGCAAAAAGTTTATTAGTAAAGGAAGGAAGTTATTATAAAGTTAGTTAGTTACTTAATCAACAAGAAAGGTAGTTGTGAATTTTTATTCACATTATTAAAAGGAGTTATGAGCAAATATTTTATACATGTTGCCACTCATAGTTTAAGGTGTGGTCAAGGAGAAAGTAAATATTTAGCCACTCACTGTTAATGCGTGGTAAAGGAAGTTCAGTTTACTTATAGGACACACATGAGATTTATTTTTAATCACCTTAAGTTGAAGATAATTAATATGGCTTGCTTGATGTAATGCTTGTTTTTATGTGAAGTTGTATGTGAGTCATAACATTGTTAAACCGGTTAATCAAGTAAAGTGTAAGAAGATTTGTATCAAAACTCTTGGAACGTATATACTTTGAGTTTGGACAACGGGTGGAGTCGTATGGAACAGTGATCTATTACTTCTACTTGGAGTACAAGACGTTGTACTCTTTTATATTTATAATGCGCTGAAATTCCGTCACTTTATGTGACATAGTAATACCTTCTTGGAGTTGCTCCCAAGTTGGTCCCCAATAGGGCGATTTTTAAGGAAAGGAAACCCGTTCGATGCAGAATTAACGAGTTTAAATATAATAATTAATTTGTTAAGTCTATGCACATGTGAAAGGTTGTCAAAGGTAAGTTGTGTGCATGTTTTTATTTCATGTTGTTTTGTTGCATAGTCTTTAGTAGTTATGTACTCAGCTTTGCAGACTATTTCTTGGACTTGGCCCTAAAATGACGCACTTGTTGGTGAGTAGTTGTCTTGAATAAGAAAAGCTACAGGTACAAGTGGGCATAAGTCATTTCATGTTGGGCTGGAGTGAGAGCGCTTGCTGTGTTTTGTAGCTTTATTTATATTGCTTATGGATTACTGACTCTTTTGGATGTTGTTTTATTTCTAAAGAATTTGGTTTTGAGTCTTGCTTTAAAGTATAGTTTTAAATTGGTTTTTGGTTTTAAGACTTCCGTTGTAGTACTTTGATAAATGCCTTAGCCGTTATCACGGTGGCGGTAATACTTTGGTTATTCCGTATTTAGAAGTTTTAATAAATATAATTCTTTAATATTTATAATATATTTTCCGAAAAAATGTAAAGTAGGAAGTTAGGAAATTCCAGGGTGTTACAAAGTGGTACCAGAGCTTAGATTATGAAATAAAATAAATTTTATTTCTGGGGGTACCCTAAGTTTTATTTTGGGAAAGAGGAATTTCTTATTTTGGAAAGTTTTTGAAAATGAAATTTTTGCTAAAAATAGTAATTTCCGAAAGTGGAAAGTTTTGAAAAATAATTTATGTGTGCAAGTATGCGAAGAATTCAGGTTTGTATTATGTGTTATTGCTTTAATACCATGTGGTGAGGTTGGGTAGGAAGTCTGGGAATGTAGGATAGACTTTATTTCTGTTCTTTCATGCATTAGTATTGTTTTTTGAAAAAAAGATACTAATAGAAACACATTAGTGTCGTTTTGGCAAACAAATGATACTAATAGCAGTTATTAGTATCGGTTTTACATAAAACGATACTAATCGTCATTTTTCTACTAGTGAGTGAGATTGTTTTGGATGACATGCCTCGATCTCTTACATAGGATCCCCTAGAGGCTCTTTTATGTTTGGATGCTGATACAGGTGAACGAGATTCGGAAATTAATGCCATAGGCCATGAATTGAACAGTGAGAAGATGACTCTAGAAGAAAGCCAAAGGTACCATTCATTGCCTCAACAATCATGTACTATCAATGAGGTAACACAACCTGAAATGAAACCCCTTCCCCCTAATTTGAAATATGCTATTCTAGATGATGATGAGATGTATCCAGTTATAGTTAGCTCTAAACTTACTGATAGTCAACTTGAAAGGTTATTAGTTGTGCTTAAAACTCATAAAAACGCTATTGGTTATACACTTGATGATCTAACTGGAATAAGTCCTAATTTTTGTATGCATAGAATTCATCTAGAATAAGTCCATAAGCCTTGTATACAAGGACAAAAGAAACTCAACCCTAACAAGCAGGAAGTGGTGAAGAAAGAGGTTCTTAAACTTCTTGATGCAGGTCTCATTCATGCTATGCCAGATTCTCAATGGGTAAGTCTAGTACAGGTAGTCCCTAAGAAGGGATGAACAACTGTTGTGCGTAATAATAAAAATAAACTTATTCCTACTAGATTTGTTACAGGTTGGCGAATGTGCATTGACTACCGAAAATTAAATGTTACCACTTATAAGGATCATTTCCCTCCCCCTTTCACTTATAAAATCTTAGAAAGGCTAGCAACAAACAAATATTTCTGTTATCTAGATGGTTACTCTAGTTTCTTTCAAATACCCATCCTTCCTAATGATCAATCAAAAACAACATATACATGTCCTTATGGTACTTTTGCTTACCGTAGAATGCCCTTTGGTCTATCTAATGCTCCTGCTACCTTTGAACAATGTATGATGGCCATCTTTTCTGAGTTCATAGAGTCTAGTATGGAAGTCTTCATGGATGATTTTAGTGTATGTGGTACTAATTTTGATTCATGTTTGGATAATTTGACTAAAGTGCTTAAAAGATGTGAACAAGTGATTTTGGTCCTCAATTGGGAGAAATGTCACTTCATGGTGACAGAAGGGGTTGTCGTAGGAAATCTAGTCTCTGAAAGAGCTTTAAAGTACTTACTTGGGAACAAAGAAGCAAAATCGAGGCTTATCAAGTGGATTTTGCTCCTTCAGGAGTTTGATCTAGAAATACGTGATAAGTAAGGTGTAGAAAATGTGGTTACATACCACCTATCTAAGATTCGGTATTATAATGGGGAGATCTCAACTCCCATTGATGACTCTTATCCTGATGATCATCTCCTTGCTGTGATTTCTAATACTCCATGGTTTGCTGATTATGCTAATTACGTAGTTCGAGGAGTGTTACCTCCCGATCTTACTTATCACCAACGGAAAAAGTTTTTACATGATGTTAGGCGTTATTTTTGGGATGACCCTAACTTGTTTAGTGAGTGTGCAGATGGCTTATATCGCAGGTGTGTACCAGATTGGGATGTCTATGGAGTTCTTTATCGTTGCAACTCTTCACCCTATGAAGGATATGTTGGGCCCGCTAAAACGATGTTTAAGGTATTGCAATCGGGTTTTTATTGGCCTACAATACTCAAGGATGCTAGAGATTTTGTCATGTCATGTGATTCGTGCCAACGAACATGTAATATCTCAAAAAGGCATGAAATGCCTCAAATAGGTATCCTAGAAGTTTGGGGTATTGATTATATGGGTCCCTTCCCTTCTTCTAATGGTAATCGTTTTATACTAGTCGCTGTGGATTATGTGTCTAAGTGGGTGGAAGCAATTGCTTCTCCCCACACTGATGCTAACACCGTTTTAAGAATGTTTAAGGAGGTTATTTTTCCTAGGTTCGGAGTCCTTAGAGCTATCATCAGTGATGGAGGAACGCACTTTCATGAGAAAAGGTTGGATAACCTGCTAGAGAAGTATGGTGTTTACCATAGAACGGGATTGGCATATCATCCACAAACTGGTGGTCAAGTCGAGGTTTCAAATCAAGAAATCAAGTTCATTCTAGAGAAGACGGTTGTGAAATCGAGAAAAGATTGGAGTAGTAAGCTTCATGATGCCTTATGGGCGTATAGAACAGCATTTAAGACTCCAATGGGCACTTCCCCATATAGGTTGGTTTATGGAAAAGCGTGCCATCTCCTAGTAGAACTTGAATATAAAGCTTATTGGGCAATCAAAGAGTTAAACATGGATGTAAAGTTTGCGGGAGAAAAACAGTTACTACAGTTGAATGAATTGGATGGACTTCGGCTAGGAGCATATGATAGTGCTAAAATCTACAAGGAAAATACAAAAAGATGGCACGGCAAAGGAATCATAAAAAGGGAGTTTCAATTCGGCGATAAGTTTTTATTATTTAACACAAGACTTCGATTGTTCCCTGGAAAGCTAAAATCTAGATGGAGTGGCCCATTCACAGTGACAAATGTGAGCAAATTTGGCTATGTTGAAGTTCAAAGTGAAAAAGGTGAAGTATTCAAAGTTAACGGTCAAAAGTTGAAGCCATACTATGAAGGAGATGTCATCGGTTTGGTTGAAGTCATCCACCTCGATGATCCTAAAACACCTTGATCACTAATGCAACCATGTTCAAGCTAGTGACCTTAAAAGAGCGCTTCTCGGGATTCAACCCGGGCTTTCGATCCCTTTCTTTCTCGTTTTTCGTGTTTTTGTGTGTGTGTGTGTTTTTTTTTTTTGTGTATTTGGTTGTTTTCATAGTTTAGTTTAGCTTTATTTAGTCTTTATTATAATTTTGTGACGCTTAGGGTTTAAGTGTTTCATGCTTAATTGAGGTATTTAGGGAGAGATTAAGAGTTAAAACGTGCTTAAGTTTAATTAATAATAATAATAATTTATAGTATAACTCATTAATTAGGGAGAAAAAGGAAAAAATCAGCAAAACACCTTCGCAGAGGTGAGAAGCGGGCGCAGCGCTCAAAACTACCTTTCTTCTATGCGCCCGCATTATAGATCAGAGAGTATTCTTTTCCTCCCCCCCCCCCTTTTTATTATCATTATCTTCTTCTTCTTCTTCTATTATTATTATTATTATTATTATTATTATTATTATTATTATTATTATTATTATTATTATTTTATGATTGTTCATGAATTTGTTGAGAATTTGGAGTGCTAACTAGTTAAATTCATGCTTAAAGTCCTTAGAATGCTTAAAACCATGCTTTGAATTGTTTTTACGCTTCCTTTGGATTATAGCTTTACTTATGAATTTTCATTAGCAACTCTAATATTGAACTTCATGCTTAAAAATTGGTTAATAGTTGCTACTACTCTTAGCTAGTTAATTTCTATTTGCTCTCAAAGTTTCACTGGAATTGTTTGGGTGATTATAGTTGCTAAATGATTGGATTCATAATATGGTGGAAGTTGGTTTTTGGTGTTAACTTCGATGTTCCCTTTGAATATGAGCTTGAGAATGTTGGTTTTGGATGCATAGAATACAAGTACTATTTTGGATGGATGTTCCTAGTTGCACTCATGGCTTTAGTTGTTGAGAATTTTGTAGTTCTCATTGGTTTAGTTGCATTTACAAATGGGTCATGCCGAAATTTCCGCTAAACCTTGTTTGTAACTTTGATTGTATGATAACTGCAATGCCTTGATTGTTTCATTGGTCATGCTATTACATCCCATGATTTCTTATGCTTTCATAATGCCATGACTTTGGTTTTGAAACTTACTTCAATAAATTTCTAATCCTTGTTTTCCATGCATATGTTTTGTAGGATAATGAAGAAATCAATTGGCAAATTACTTGGCAGAGGCCCCAAGATATCTCAGAAAATCGGGGCATCTTCTTCATCTTCCAAGGCGAAGCAACCATCATCCTCCAGAACACCATCTCAAAACCGACAGGAAAGACAGCGACGATATGAGAAACTCTCCAAGAAAACAATTATATTCACACGGTTCCTCCACAAGCAAGCATGTGACAAGCTCAGTAGTATTACAGATCAATTGATAAGAATGGCTTACCGTATCGGATAGGGAAACTGGATCAATGCCACTATGCCCGTTTCTGATGGTAGAACCCAGCAGGTCCCACATATATATAGAGAGCTCACCCAAGAGCTCCTATCTAGCTACCATTTCCATGTCACCCAGGAATCTCCCACAGCTAAAAGAAAGACACACATCAGTTTCATCATCTTTGGACACCAGTATGAGATGGATGTAGATGAATTAAATGAGAGGTTTCTACGGAATTCCTAGAACGCGATATGGTCTACAGTAGAGCATGAGTAGGGACCGTATTTTGAGAGAACTTGGTGGGAGAGAATTACAGATGGCAGTTCCACTTTCACTTCTACCACTGCCAAAGCATCGGAGGTCCAGCATCCTGCCCTTCGGTACTTCCTGAGATATGTGGTCTACTACCTATTTTCGAGTGGAGAGTTAGGTCAAGTCTACCCTGATGAAATTAGACTATTGTGGATGGTGACAGAAGGATATGCCAGAGAGCCTTTCCTTTACAACTTTGGGTTCTTTCTAGTTCGCTGATTTGCTGAGATTGCATAGGGGATTACTAACACCAGCACTATTTACATAGGTGGCATGATTACATGGCTGGCCCACACTCTAGGCTACATTGAGGAGATCCACAAGCTCAACCCAATCAAGGAGAACCCCTACCTTCACATTACTGCCGTGAGAGCTGCAAACTTCCTGAGACATTATCAAAGAGGGCACAGAGAGAGACTTGTTTGGTGCGTTTGGGAAATTTCATGGTGTTATCTGCCTAATGCCTATGTTAGTCTTACCTATCAGGAGCACCTAGACGAACAAAACCCTGGGAGGATTCCACCTGACAACATCCCGCTACAGGAGAGGGCGGACTCCGAAAAGAGAGCAGTTTAGATGGTCAACCTGATTCAGCAGGCAGGCGTCCAACCCCAGCGTCCTCCTGCTCCACTACGACTTGAGCCACCGAGATAGCTATGCAGGTCGTTCCTCCTCTACCTTTGATATTACTCCCCTGATAAACCGGCTAGATGATATGCATCTCTATAACCAGCAGAGGTTTGACAGGGTAGATCATTCACTTAGAGGACTTCGTTCCGATGTTGACTTGCTGCGGAGAGTCTAGTAGAGAGAGCACATGAGCAATGTTGAGGCTAGGACAATTAAAGGATTCCCGAACCACCCTAACAGGCCACCCACATATGACCCTAGCACCGAGCCTACCTTCTATCCTTATCAGTCGTTCTATGACCATTACTAACCTAGGTAATGGGGATCCGGTCAGTACAGCTCGGCTTCACCTCCTTCTTGTGTTTTGCATGGTTATTTGTCCCGGGACGGGACAAAATTTGATTTAGGGGGAGGATTTATGTATATTTGTATATTTTTACTTAGTTTTTTTCTATATTTTTGCTTAGTTTTTTTAATTTTGTTTTATTTATCTTCTTGTTTTTACATTTTTCTTTAAAGATTGGTTTGTTTCTTTCCTTTTTCAGGATTTATTTCAAGCGGGGTGTATTATTGATTCAGTACTTAGTTGGACTCCTGTTAGGAATTAATAATGATTTAGTTAGATCATTCCAACTTCTCCTTCTCTTCTGTTTTGTTTTGTGTTTTTAGTTAGCTTTAATTGCATTCTTACTTTAGTTTTATTGCTTTCTTAGGACTGTTGCATGGTTTGTACCATTCGTTACGAATGGGAGTTTACATGTGACCAAAAATATTGTACTGTTTTCTTAGGATTAATTTTATTGAGAATTGGTTTAATGGATTATTCGTGTCCCAGTTGAGTTTATTTTTGGAATTGACTACTTCTATACCCCTTGTGCTTATTTTTAAAACCTTATGACTCTTGACTGCGAATGGATCCACTTGTGTGATTTATTGGCTATGGCTTGAATTCAATCGCTTGATTTCCTTTTATTGGTCAACTCTTTTGACCTTGCTTAGGTCTTGGACTTGAATTGTGTTAACGGGAGGATTTGAGCCACTTTTAAATATAATATTATTCATATTTTTCTTTCATGTGTGCTTAGTTCCTGATGCAATTATGATCTTGGGTTTGACATGGGATTCTAGTAACTTTAATTGTGGTTTTGTGTATGTTGCGCATGATAAAAGGCCTTTATTTCTTCTTTTGACCCTCAGAGTTTCATTTCCTACATTTATATATTTTCCCCTTGATCCATGTTTTGAGCTTTCATCCCTTTCATTTGCATTTTTAGCCACATTACTTGCTACATAATGCATTATATGCCGAAACTTGGTTTGGGGGAGTTGGAGTGGTTGTGATGTTGTTAAAGTGAATTTTGGAGGGTGTTTTGAAGGATTGATGGTGAAATACATGGAAATTTTACTGTTAGAGGTTTAATTATAAAGTTTCACATTTAAGGCTCTGCATACCAATGTCCTGGCTGTTGTAGTTAATTAAAAAGTCATATTCTACTCATGGCCTAGTTATGTATGTGTGATGATTATGTTTATTGTTTATTAAATTTATAAGCAAAAACTAATCATTAAGAGTCGTGAAACTAAGATTTATTATGCATGAAAAGTAAAGAAAAAACTTTTATAAAAGCATAATAAAGCTGAACAAAAACAGAAATAAAAAGAAAGAAGTTTTATGTTTGTGGAGTATGGTGTTGATGTGATAAAAAAATAAAGAAAGTTTGGTTTAATTTGGTTGAGTTGGATGTTGAATTAATGTTAATAATTTTTGAAGTTGTTGATGATTTTCCTTAGTTTTAAATGCGTATACCCCGCATTCCACCACATTATCCCAAATTTATCCTACCCATCACCCTAGCCATGTTACAAGCTTATTAAAGTCCTTTTTTATCTTTGTGCAATTGCTATGGTTATTTGTGAAGTGAATCCTTTGTCAAGGTCGTAGAGTATTAATTGCATTTTGAGTCGACATTTGAGATGAGTGGATACCCTTAAACATTTGCATGAGGTGTGTGATGTGGGTTTCGGGTTCTTAAAATTGCATTGCATTTCATATTTGGTTGGGAGGTGAGGGTTAGTGCTTCATTGTTATAAGCTCATCATCAATTGTGTGGAGTGATAACCCGTGAGCTACTCTAGTAATCGATTCATTAAACTTGCTTGGTTGGTTTTGTTTGACCCGAATTTAGGAAGAACGGTAATTTGATGCTGAATTGGCTTGCTTTGTTCCATGTGTCTTCGGATGTTCTCTTGAGTTATAATGCTTTTTTGTTTAATGGGGTTTAGTCAATTTCATTGTGTTTTGCTCGGGACGAGCGAAAGTTCGGTTTGGGGGAATTTGATATCTGTGTTTTATGTTTTGTTTTTCCCTCATTTTCGGTTGATTCTTGTGCTAAATATATAAGTTTCTGGCTTTTTTTTATTAAGTATCGTCTTCCGATGTTAAGTTATGTTTTGGAGCGGTTTTAGCATCTTTAGTTGACTTTTAGAGCTTTTTACAGTTATTTTATACTTTCTCGGTTATTACTCGCGGTTTTCGGTTTTGTTTTATATGTTACAAGAGCGTAATAGGGAGTTATGAAGTCATTAGAAGCTAAAATGAGTCAAAAAGCACTTACCTCGGGATGTGTTCCAAGTCTTGAGAAGCTACAAATAAGATTTGAAGGAACCGAGCGAAGAAATAAGCAAGAACGTTAAAATGTCGCTCCATTTAGTTCATGCGGGCGCAGCCCTTTAATCTCCATTTGGTCTATGCGCCCACAACATAGATCAGAAGTTTCAGAACTCCCAAACTAGAGGACCGGTGGGAGCAGGGAAGAAAGGGTTGGTCCGTTCGATCTTTTCGCACGGTTTTGCTTCTTAGGTTTTATTTTAATTGAAACCTAATCCTATACTCTATGAAAAAGGGGCACGACCCTAACTAGTTTTTGGCAAATTTTTAGACTTAGGAATCCTAAAACTCTTTTCTCTCTAGAATTTTAGAAGTGCTTAGTTTGTTTTTGAAGATTCAATTTCAATTAATGCAATTCAATCATTCTTGTGGTAATTTCTTTCCTTATTATGCTTTTCAATTCTTTTTATTTCATGATTCTCTTCAATTTCTTAGTTTTTAGTTTAGTTTAATTAGTTTTGTTATTTTAGTTCTTAATTTAGTTTTATTAGTAATTAATTTAGTTTTAATTCTAGTTTTTATTAGTTTATGATTATGAATATGTTATTTAAATTTGTTCTTGTTTTAGTTCCTTTAATCATGTGTGAGTAGTCTTTTTCTCTAGGGTTAGGGGATCTATGATCATGTTATAAGTTTATCTTATGTTCATTAATTAATTCTTGGCTTTTAATTGAATTCCTATTATTGATTTCTATTGATTGCAATTAGATTGTGGCCAGATTTAATTGTAAGTTAGATTATTATCGAGATCGAGTTCGAGAGGTAAGACTACCACAATTAGTCCACTGAATAATAGGCAAAACGAATCTATGCGAGCGAGAGCCGGTAAAGGAGTTTTGAGGGAGTCTAAGTTCGAGAGAATTAGTGAGCCCTAGTTCAATGAATGCCAAAAAATTGATTAGTGAGTGTTTAATGAGTTTATTGATTGATCATAGTGAACCAATTGCCCTAGGTTTCCTTCATAAGAGTTTAATTCATAATTTCCCGTCATTTCTTAGTTTTAACATAGTTTTCTTAGTTTTAGTAGTCTTTTACCGAACTTTCCACAAAGGCCCCTTACACATTTTAGACTTTTTAGAACTAATAGGATTTAATAGCTTCCCTGACGATTCGACCCCTACTTCCCTAGCTATATTTGTTAGAGTCGTTCGGTTACTTTTGAGAGGTGCGCGATAGCCTTGTTCACGCACCTCTCAAAAGTAACCAAACGACTCAAACTAATATAGCTAGAGAAGTAGGAATCGAATCCTCAGGGAACCTATTAAATCCTATTAGTTCTAAAAAGTCTAAAATGTAATTGGGACCTTTGTGGAAAGTTTGTTAAAAGACTACTAAAACTAAGAAGACTAACACAAAAACTAAGGAAAATTACAAGTAATAAGTCCCGAAAACCAAGTAATCATACAATATAAAAGCAAAGTGTAGTATGGAATTGGATAGAGACCATATAAGGAATGTTTTGGACAAGTTTCCAATATAGAAGTTAGTTTATAGTTGTTGCAGAACATAGTCAAAATAGTTTTAATTTAGTTTCAGTTTTTCCTTGTATAGGAGACTTTGAACTAGTCCACTTCTAGAAGTTGTGGCGGAGCACCGTTACTTTACAAGGTACATAAGTACTACAGACAAACACAGGAACTAGAATTCATGCTTGGATGATCCTTGGTTGTATGAAATATTGCTATGCTTGTTGAATCATGAATTTATGTGCATGACAAGATTATTAGAAGCATGTTTTTGTAGTATTTTGAAATTCCATGTTAAATAGTAATGTAAATTTTTATAAGCTTGAATTGGAATATTATGATCAGTTTATTTGGCCTATAGTTTATTAATCAAGAAAGGAGGATATTTTTAAGTTGGTTAGTTACTTAAACAACAAGAAAGGTAGTTGTGAATTTTTATTCACATGATAAAAAGGAGTTAATGAGCAATTATTTTAGACATGTTGACACTCACAGTTTAATGTGTGATCAAGGAGAAAGTAAGTAATTAGCCACTCACAGTTAATGTGTGGTATAGGAAGTTTAGTTTAATTAAAAGACGCACGTGAGATTAATTTTGAATCACCTTAAATTGAAGATAATTAATTTGTCTTGCTTGATTTGATCCATGTCTTTATGTGATGTTGTATGTTAGTCATAACATTTCTAAACCGGTTAATCACATAAAGTGTAAGAGGGATTGCATCGGAGCTTAGATTTTAAAATAAAACAAATTTTATTTTTGGGGGTACCCTAAGTTTTATCTTTGGAAAAAGGAATTTTTTATTATGGAAAGTTTTCAAAAAGGGAATTTTTCTAAAAATAGTAATTTCCAAAAATGGAAAGTTTTGAAAAAAATAAATTATGTGTGCAGGTATGCAAGAAATTCAGGTATATATTATGTGTTATTGCTTTAATACCATGTGGTGAGCTTGGGTAGGAAATTTGGGCATGTAAGATAGACTTTGTTCTGTTCTTTCATGCATTAAAGTTCATGTTTAAGGTGATGCTTATGTGAATAGTTGGGTGTAAAGAAAATTGTATGTTAGCCACATGACCTCTTTTTGTAGAACTGCCAGTTTGTTTTGTTTTGTTTTGGGAAGGATGGACCATTAGTCTTAAATTTTGTGCAGAATGTCACATAGTATGTCTAGTAAAGATACTCAAATAGGAACATTGGAGAAGAAATAATACAAAAGTTTGCCTGAATGTATCTGGAAAATACGGTTCTACTATTGGTACATGAGTACTGTGTTGAAGTTACCACAATGGGATCAGCCTGACCATGTAGCAGCCTTGGTTGTTAGGTGCTTGCCCGACCGTTCACCCTAGTTAGAGATTAAGGCAAAGTACAGCGATTTCCAATTTGTTGGAGGCCTTCCGAACTATTGTAAGTATAATGATGCAGTTGGTTAGTAGGATTGTGATTGGAGATTCTTGGAGGGGTATATCACTAGGAAAGAGCAGTAGTATCAAGAAATGAATGCAAGTGAGGTGACCCCGCCCACACCAAGCCCAGAAGGTAGCCAAGGATGTGAAGACCCAATGGTGAAGGAGACTCCTACGGATTCCAAGACTGATGAGTCAAGGGATGGTTCGAGTTATGAAATTGAGAACCCAGACCCAATAATTCCAATATATGTTGACTTGGTAACCGAATCTGAAGAAGAAGAAGAAGAAGAAGAAGAAGAAGAAGAAGAAGAAGAAGAAGAAGAAGAAGAAGAAGAAGAAGAAGAAGAAGGGATTTAAATATGAAACAAAGAAGATGGCTTGAGTTGATCAAGGATTATGACCTAGATATCCATTACCATGAAGGGAAAGCCAATGTGGTAGCCGATGCTCTAAATCGTAAAACAAAACATGTAGTGAATACCTTGGTGGTATCTTATGAACTATGTAAGGATATAGAGAGATTGAGCTTGGAAATAGTGAAGGAGGGAGAGTTGGAAGGAATTCTTTGTAATCTTAGTATCCAACCAACAATACTAGAGGAAATTAAGAAGAATCATAAGGGGGATGTGAAATTGGACAGGATTAAGGAAAAATGGAAGAC
This sequence comes from Suaeda aralocaspica, assembly GCA_016808085.1. Classification (NCBI taxonomy): domain Eukaryota; kingdom Viridiplantae; phylum Streptophyta; class Magnoliopsida; order Caryophyllales; family Amaranthaceae; genus Suaeda; species Suaeda aralocaspica. Next base: position 540,805 of record PYUH01000257.1, on the reverse strand, counting down.
AGGAAAAGCTATGCACCTTCAGATTCATGAGGATGGAAGTTTAAGGTATAAAGGAAGATGGTGTGTACCATAGAAATGTGATGATTTGAAACGAAGAATCATGGAGGAGGGTCATAATACCCCATATTCAGTGCATTCTGGAGGCAATAAACTGTATAAGGATTTTAAAGAAGGTGTGTTGGTGGCCTAGGATGAAGAGAGAAGTGGCTGAATGAACAGTCTATCGCACACCTATCAAAAGTAAACCAAACAGCACTGACTAATGTAGCTAGGGAAGTAAGGATCGAATCCTCAGGGAAGCAATTGAACCCTATTAGTTCTAAAAAGCTTAAACCGTGTAAAGAGCCTTGGTCGAGAAGTACTGACTAACTAACTGACTACTGACTAATTACCAACTAATTACAGCAAATGACGAAGAATTCAACCAATAAACTAAGCCTAGGGTCATTCGGGTCACCAAGAACAACTAATGGATTCACTAACAAAGATCGTTCAACCTCACAATTATCGTCAAATTAGGGCTCACTAATTCTCTCGAATCTAGACTCCCTCGAAACTCATCTAGCGGCTCTCGCTCATGCCTAGACTAATTCCGCCTATTATTCAGTGGTCTTATTGTGGTATTTTTACCTCTCGGCATCAAATTCAACAATTACCAAAATTACAACTAAATCTGCGCACAATTCAATTGTAAACAAAAAACCCAATAATAGGAAATTGACTACTGATTGCGGAATTGAAACAACCTAATTTAGTTAGTCCATTAATTAATCAAGGTTTCCCTAACCCTAGAAATTAGACTACTCACTCATGATTATGAAAATTAAAGCAAGAATAATTGTAAAGTTGAATTCATGAAGTAATTGACAATTAAACTAATTAACATAAACAAATAACTAAATTAATTAAACTAAAGAGACTAAAAAGCATAAATTAAACTAAAATAAGGAACAAAAACAGAAGTATTACCAAATTGAAGAACGAATCGAAGACTTGAATTGAATTGAAAATAAATGTTGTTAACAAAACCCTAATTTCCCAAATTAATTTGAGAGAGAAAAGTACTTAATTCCAAAACCTCAGAGAGTAATTCTTAATTATGAAAAGCATAAGTCCTTTTTGCCTAGAAAGTCGTGCCTAATGTACCCAAAGTTGGGCTTACAAAGCCTAACTACGAAGAAAATAAAAAGAATTAAAATTCCCGGAAAAACGTCTGATGCGGGCGCATAGGAGGTTTATGCGCCCGCATCAGACCTCCAGAATGCCTTCTAAGTCGTTTTTCTTCTTAAATGCGCCCGAATGCATATCTTGTGCGCCCGCATATATACCTCAGAAGCTTTATTTTACTTTCTTTTCTTCTTATTTCTTCATGAGTTCTTTAAGACTTGTTTTCATACTTCTTGACACGCATTTCCATGCATCTTCACTCTTATCCCGTCCAAGCTTTCCGGCTTCGTTCCGAGCCTCGGTTTCCGTGCCTGAAATTACAAAACATACCAAAACCGAGCATAACAACCGCAAATGATAAAAATCAAACTAAAAAGTTCTAAAATTGCCGGAAATCAATCAAACTTGGCGAGACACTTCAAATTAGCTAAAGAACATCAAATGAGCTAAAATAAAGTCAGAATAACAACCACTAGGCATAAAATTGGCCCGAAACAAGGGGAAAACACTATAAAAGCCGCACATATCACTAAATTTGTGAGTAGATGTCTTACTTTCCAAAAAGTTAAATTTGAGAATAAGAGATCACAAGGAGAAGTCCAACCACTTGATATAACAGGATGGAAATGGCATTGCATATCAATGGACTTTGTGACTTGCTTGCAAAAATCGAAGAATCAGAATGATACAATCTGGGTAGTGGTGGATAGACTTACTAAGTTAGCAGTGTTTATACCCATGAAAGAGACTTGGAAAATGGAACAACTTGCAAAGGCTTACATAAAACATGTTGTGAGGCTACATGGAGTTCCAAAGGATATTGTGTCGGATAGGGACTCTAGGTTTCTTTCGAAATTCTAGAAAAGTTTTCAGGAAAACTTTGGTACAACGTTGAAGATGAGTACAGCTTTCCATCCAGCAACTGATGGACAAACAGAGAGAACCATAAAAACCTGAGAGGACATACTAAGGGCTTGTGTAATGGACTTTCAAGGGAATTGGGAGGATCACTTGGATCTCATTGAGTCTTCAAACAACAATAGTTACCATGCAAGTTTTGGCATATCACCTTTTGAGGCTTTGCATAAAAGGAAGTGTAGGAGCCCCTTGGGTTGGAATGACATAAGTGAGACAGTGATTCTAGGACCTCAATTAATAGAAGAAACCACCAAGAAAATTAGAGTTATACAAGCAAAGATTCAAGCAGCACAAAATAGTCAAAAGTCCTTTGCGGATCAAAAACGCCAAGAAGTTGTGTTTGAAATTAGCGATAAGGTGCTACTTAAAGTATCACTAATGAAAAGAGTGATGAGGTTAGGAAAGAAAGGAAAAGTGAGCCAAAAATACATAGGACCCTATGAGATCTTGCAAAGGGTGGGAACGATAGCTTATAAGTTAGCACTACCAATGGAGTTGAGCAACGTTCACAATGTCTTTCATGTATCTCAACTAAGAAAGTATGTGTCGGATGACTCACATGTGTTACAACCTGAAACAATAGAGTTAGACCAAAGTTTTACCTATGAAGAGAGGACAATTAAAATCCTAGACAGTAAGTTAGAGATACTAGTAGAAAGAGTGTCAAAATAGTGAAGATGTTGTGGTCTAACCAATAAACCGAAGAAGCTACTTGGGAAGCTGGAGATATGATGAGAGAAAAATACCCAGAGCTATTTTAGGTTAGTTGTAGAGTTACGGGGACATAACTCGATTTTTAAGGGGTAGAAAGCGAACTATTTTCGCACGTTTTTACCCTCAATTTTGCAAGTTTTTATGAGTTTCTACGACTTTTAAGTAAGGAGTTTATGTTGTCTACTAAAAAGTTGTCAAGTAAGTACCTAAGGTCTACAACAATATAGTATTTTAGTAAGAAAGTTTAAAGTAAATGTAGTCTCTATTCAAATTCCATACACTAATCTACTCAAAGTTTCGGGACGGAACTTCTTTTAAGGGGGGTAGACTGTAATACCCCACATTTTCACATATTTTAAGAAAGTGCTTTTGTATTTTATTCGTATAATTTTAGTATTTTTTTATTGAAAAGTTATGTTCAATAGGAATATTAAATGAAAAGAAATTAATAATAATAAAATAAATAATAAATAAGTTTTAATTGAAAATAATTATTTGTGTTCATAAATAATATTTTATGTTTTAAAAATATTTTAAAAGGCTTCTAAAAATAGAATTTTTAAAGGTTTCCTAATTTATTTTGAAGCAAGGGCCTGAAGGTAATTTCCACTTGTTAAGATAAGTATGGGCTTTTCCAAATCATACTTTGGGGCCTATGAATACCCTCTAAAACCCAAATTTTCAGATTTTCATGTTCATAAGTTGTCATTAGGATTCCAAAAATTTAGAGAGAAAAGGGAAAAAAAAGTATTTTCCTAAAAAAAATGCAGTGTTCAGTTTTTCGAAAAAAAGAGAGGAAATTTTTTTTGGGATCCGCACCCAGCAGGACCACCGCCGGAGACACACGCCACCGCCGGCACCCACTCCTCCCCTATTTGGTATTTTCGAATATTAAAAAAAATTAAAATAAAAATTTCGTTCTTTCTTTTTAATTCAATCTTGCAAATTCATGTTAATATTTATGTTTAATCATGCTTTTATGAGTTTTAATCATGTTTAATAAAGTTATGATTTGTTTTAAGGCATGAATTAAATTATTGTTCATGAAATTTTAGATTAGGGTTTGTAAATCATGAAAGTTATGATTTTTATGAGTTTTTATGACTTAAACTTCAATATTATGATCATGAATTATTGTTGTGTGAATTTATGATGATTTTATGAAGTTTATATTGAATTTAAAAGGCTTTGAAAATAAAATAAATTGTTGTCCAAAATTTATGATCATGAAAATCAATTGATTAAATATTATGAACATGTTTTGGCTTACGAAAATTTTTCTAAAGCATAGATGGTTTTATAATTATGTTAGTTGATTGTAGAAGAGTTTTACCATGAAATTATGAAGTTTTTATGAGTTTTGCATGACTTTAAAGTTGATAAATAAATCTGAACTTTTTATAAAAACAAGTTAAAGTAAGTTTTAAGTGTTCATATTATGCTAGTATGATAACATATGAATTCTATGATGTTACATATAATTTTTAGTATGTTTTTTGAAGTTTAAAAGTGATTTTAAGCATGTTTAATTTAACATGCTGTCAAGAATTTATAAAGTGAATAATTAGGTTTTTAAAGTATGTAGTTAGCATCAGTTGATCATATAAATTAAGTAATACATTGTATGATTGATTTATGTTGTTTTTGAAGTTTTTCAAGGAGTTTTGGTAATTTTATATTGCTGTCCATTTTCTAAAGTGGCATAAAAATTATACTAAGGTTTTATAAAGCATAAATGAGTCCCAAAAACCAAGTAGTCATACAATAGAAAAGTAAAGTATAGTATGGAATGGAATAGAGACCACATAAGGAATGTTTTGGACAAGTTTCCAATATAGAAGTTAGTTTATAGTTGTTGTAGAACTTAGTCAACAAGGTTTTAATTTAGTTTCGGTTTTTCCTTATGTAGGAGACTTTGAACTAGTCCACTTCTAGAAGTTGTGGCGAAGCACCATTAATTTACAAGGTGCGTAAGTACTAAAGACAAACACAGGAAATAGAATTCATGCTTGGATGATCCTTGATTGTATGAAATATTGTTATGCTTGTTGAATCATGAATTTATGTGCATGACAAGTTTATTAGAAGCATGTTTTTGTCGTATGTTGATATTCCATGGCATGCGAAGGAAATGTCATGGCATGCAAAAAATCCTCAGTTGTAAGGTACAATGGCACACACTAGCAACACTGAAGCGTGGAAGATAGTTGTTCACAGGAGTTTGCATTTGAACCTCGTAATGTTAGGCTTGGGTTGTGTACGGATGGGTTTGATCCTCATGGAATGTTTAGGGGTAACTATTCTTGTTGGCCAGTCATATTGACCCCATATAACTTTCCCCCGTCGATGTGTATAAAAAGAGAATTCATGTTCCTTTCATTGATTATTCCCGGTCTCAACAACCCCAAAGGAAACCTAGATGTTTACATGCAACCACTAATTGAAGAGTTGAAACAGTTGTGGAAAGTTGGTGTTACTACTTACGACATTTCAAGTAAACAAAATTTCAATCTTCAAGTTGCCTTTTAGGGATGTTTAGCTTATTTATAGGAAGAAATGTAGAGATATATGAAAAATGGGCATATTAGTAGCCATTTTGAGCTATTTCGAGCCCATTTGAACCTAAAACACATGTAAGGCCTAGTTTAATATAATCTAGAGGTTGTAACACTTGTAATTATGCCTTGTAGGGATGTTTAGGGTATTTATAGGTGGAAATGTAGAGATATGTTAAAAATGGGCACATTAGTAGCCATTTCGAGCCCATTTGAACCTAAAACACATGTAAGGCCTAGTTTGAAATAAACTAGAGGTTGTAACACTTGTAATTATGCCTTTTAGGGATTTTTAGCTTATTTATGGGTTGAAATGTAGAGATATATGAAAAATGGGCACATTAGAAGCCATTTCGAGCCCATTTGAACCTAAAACACATGTAAAGGCTGGTTAGGCATAATATAAAGGTTGTAACAATTGTAATTATGTGTTTTAGGGATGTTTAGCTTATTGATAGGTTGAAATGTAGAAATATATGAAAAATGGGCACATTAGTAGCCATTTTGAGCCCATTTGAACCTAAAACACATGTAAAGGCAAGTTAGGCATAATGTAAAGGTTGTAACACTTGTAATTATGCCTTTTAGGGATGTTTAGCTTTTTCATAGGTTGAAATGTAGAGATATGTGAAAAATGGGCACATTAGTATCCATTTTGAACCATTTCGAGCCTATTTGAACCAAAAACATATGTAAGGCCTAGTTTGATTTAATCTAAAGGTTGTAACACTTGTAATTATGCCATTTAGGGATGTTTCGCTTATTTATAGGTTGAAATGTAGAGATATGTGAAAAATGGGCACATTAGTAGCCATTTTGAGCCATTTCGAGCCCATTTGAACCTAAAACACATGTACGGCCTAGTTTGAAATAATCTAGAGGTTGTAACACTTGTAATTATGCCATTTAGGTATGTTTAGCTTATTTATAGGTTGAAATGTTGCGATATATGAAAAATGCGCACATAGTAGCCATTTTGAGCCATTCGAGCCCATTTGAACCTATAGCACATTTAAAGGCTGGTTAGGCATAATGTAAAGGTTTTAACACTTGTAATTATGCGGTTTAGGGAAGTTTCGCTTATTTATAGGCTTAAATGTAGAAATATATGAAAAATGGGCACATTAGTAGCCATTTTGAGCCATTTCGAGCCCATTTTAACCTAAAACACATGTAAGTCCTAGTTTGAAATAATCTAGAGGTTGTAACACTTGTAACTATGCCATTTCAGGGATGTTTAGCTTATTTATATGTTGAAAACTAGAGATATGAGATATTAGTAGCCATTTTTAGCCATTTCGAGCCATTTGAACCTAAAACACATGTAAGGCCTCGTTTGAAATAATGTGGAGGTTCTAACACTTGTATTTATGCCTTTTAAGGATGTTTAGCTTATTTATAGGTCAAAATGTATAAAATATGAAAAATGGGCACATTAGTAGCCATTTTGAGCCATTTCGAGCCCATTTGAACCTCAAACACATGTAAAGGCTAGTTAGGCATAATGTATAGGTTGTAACACTTGTAATTATGCCTTTTAGGGATGTTTAGCTTATTTATAGGTTGAAATGTAGATATATATGAAAAATTGGCACTTTAGTTGCCAATTTGAGCCATTTCGAGCCCATTTGAACCTCAATTACATGTAAAGGCTAGTTTGTCCTTGAAATAAGCCATCTATTTTGTTACATAACTCTGGCTTTTATTGTTCACAATGTATGTTGTGTTGATTGAAATTCAAATCTGTATAACTAAGAATAATCCTCCCCCATATCCCCCCTTATCGTGTTTTTAATTTTAATTGCGTTTTGTAGGACACCTACCAGAAGAAGCTTGAGGAAACAAGCAGTGACGGGAGTCAGAGAACGCCCGATGAGTTATATTGGGAGGCATCTGGTGGTCGTAGCAAGAAAGGTCGTGTGAAGGGTCTTGGTAGTGGTGCGGACCTGTATTACAGCTCTTCGAGGGGATCTGGATCATTGAAGCAGTACACGCCATCTGTATTTTCTCAAATGAAAGATCATTTAGAGAAACATGTGGAGAAGGTGCAGGAGGAGGTGCAGGCTGAGGTTGAGGAGAAGATGCGAGCCGAGATTGAGGTAATGCAGAGGACACAGAAGGAGTTTATGGACCAAATGATGAGTCGATTCGGTAGTGACAGTTGTTCACCTTTCTAGAGTTAGCGTCGGGACTCGCCAGACGACGAGAGCAGCGGCGCCGGGCAAGGGATGCAAGTGTAGATAGGTACCTTGTTCCATATAACATAGCTTAGTGCCTTTATCATGATTGTTAAACTTTAAAAACTATGAAACTATTTAAGACGGAAATACTTTGTACGCATATGTTACGTTTGGAATATGTAATTATCGAAAAATATAAATTGTCCTGATTTGAGTAGAACACATAACGTGGCAAATCATATAGGTTACAGGCTCACGGGCACAAATACAAATAAGCAATCAAAACACAAAAAAATAAAAAATAAAATTGAAACTTTTTTGCGACAGAATATTCCGTCGCAAAAGTGCATTATTATTTTTTTTGTTACCATTTGCGACAGAATTTGTCCGTCTTTTGCGCCGGAATTTTCCGTCGCTAATTTGCGAGGGAATTTTCTGTCGCAAATTTACGAGGGAAAATTCCGTCGCAAAATTGCCTAACTTTGCTAGGGACTTTTCCGTCGCAAATTTGCGAGGGAAATTTCCGTCGCAAACTTCAAAAATTATTCTGTCGCATGTTTGAAAATTTGCGACAAAAATTTTAGAGAAGGACATTTTGCAGCGGAATTTTTTTGTCACTAAATTGTTGTTTTCTTATAGTAAGAAAGGAGGATATTTTTAAGTTGGTTAGTTACTTAATTAACGAGAAAGGTAGTTGTGAATTTTTATTTACATGATTAAAAGGAATTAATGAGCAATTATTTTAGACTTGTTCCAACTCACAGTTTAATGTGTGGTCAAGGAGAAAGTAAGTAATTAGCCACTCACAGTTAATGTGTGGTAAAGGAAGTTCAGTTTAATTAAAGGACACACATGAGATTAATTTTGAATCACCTTAAATTAAAGATAAATATTTGGCTTGCTTGATTTGATGCATGTCTTTATGTGATGTTGTATGTGAATCATAACATTTCTAAATTGGTTAATCACGTAAAGTGTAAGAAGGCTTGCATCAAAACTCTTGGAACGTATATACCTTGAGTATGAACAACGGGGGGGAGTCGTATGGAACAGTGATCTATGACTTCTAATGGGAGTACAAGACGTTGTACTCTTTTATATTTTTAATGCGCTGGATATCCGTCACTTTATGTGACATAGTACCTTCTTGGAGTTGCTTCCAAGTTGGTTTTCAATAGGGCAATGATTTTTAAGGAGGAAACCTGTTCGATGCAGGATCCATAAGTTTAAATATAATTTAATTGAGTCCATGTACAGGTAAAAGGTTGTCAAAGGTAAGTTGAGTGCATGTTTTATTTCTTATTGTTTGTTGCATAGTCTTTAGTAGTTAGGTACCCAGCTTTGCTGACTATTTGTATTGTGTGTATGGATTTGTCTTTGACTTGGCCCTACAATGACCCACTTGTGGTGAGTAGTTGTCTAGTAAAAGATAAGCTGCAGGTACAAGTAGGCATAGGTCATTTCATTATATGTTTTGTAGCTTTACTTTATTTTATTGCTTATGAATGACTAACATTTAATTTGGATTATTGTTTTATTTATAAAGACTTTTAGTTTTGGTTTTGGTTTTTAAGGGCCATTAATATGGTTCCAAAGTGTAATAAGATTAAAGTTGATTTTTATTTTGAGATGGTTTCGAAGTTAGTTTTAAATTGTTTTTGTTTTAAGACTTCCGCTTTAGTACTTTGATAAATGTCTTAGCCGTTATCACGGTGGCGGTAATACTTTGGTTTTTCCATATCTAGAAGTTTTAATGAATACAATCCTTAATAATTATAATATGTTTTCTGGAAAAATGAGAAGTAAGAAGTTAGGAAATTCCAGGGTGTTACATTTAATTTGTTAGAGGCACATTATTTACTTGTGACATTCTCTAGCATGCTATTTTTTTGCTTATAAAACCCTAACTACTGACCACTTTTTTGTTACTCCATTCCATTAGTTTAAGATTTTTTTTATTAAGAGCAATAGGATAGAAGGCACACCATTAGACCGTGGGTGGATGTATGAAAGACTAAATAATGGACAATTCCTTAGTTCAATATATGCTAAAAAGGTCGATGAGTTTATGTATGCGGCTTGTCAAAAAGATAATGTCATGGTAGATGGGCTCTTAAAGTGTCCTTGTGTAAATTTGTAAACTTGTATCCAATAATATGAGACCAGGTGAGTATTATTGTTTACCTTTTGAAAACAATTTCCAAATAACACTCATTAGAGGTAGCTATTCCTACTTGGCTAGTTGGCTACGTACTAGACTACTAGTGTACTACGGAGTAGTTAGTAATGGAATAATTCCGACACATCAATTTCCTTTTTCTTTTTATATTTCAACTTGAACTTGCATAGTTGTGAATAAGGCAAGCATTGAAATATTGGGCCTTCTGGTTCAAAACTTAGGGGGCCCCAATTCTTCACATCAGTTTCATGTGTTCAGGCTGCTGCTGCTGTGTGTTTATTCATTTCGAAATGATGCTGCTGCGGCTGTTGTGTGTGTTTATTCATAAAATCTTCCCCTGCTGCTGTGTGTTTATTCATGTATTGTTTTTGATAGTTTCTACTTTTTTTTTACCCTTATTGTTGGGGCTCTGCTTTTTTTTTTTTATAGTTTCATTGTTTACTCTTTAAGGGGTTTAATGACAAAACATCGTTGCTTTTGATCCTTTGTTTTGACACTTTTGTATTTAAAGTGCTTAACACTATGTTTGAGTTTTTTACAGGATGAATTTCAAAATAGGAAAGCAGCTAACGATGAATGTGACGATGAGACTCGAAAAACTGAAGATCAGGTATTTTTTGAAGCAACGGGTGGGTGGAATGAAAAGGGTAGGGTATTTGGCATGGGCGCAACAGCTACTTCCTACTTCGAAAGACCTACATATTAAGAAAGGAATGGAAAAAAGTCCCGAACAGATTACATAAAAGCCTTGGAGACTCAAGTTGAAGAGTTAAAGGCAGAAATTGTCAAGGTAAAGAAATAATTGCATCAAAAAAAGATGCACTTGTTGATACCCAAAAAAAACATCATTATAACTCAACAAGCTCTTGTCAATACTCAAGATCATGTGATGAACGTTGAAAAACCAGTGCAAGCTATCATGCAAATGCAAGGCAGGCATGATCATTGAACAGGCTATCGCACACCTCTCAAAAATAACCGAACAACTCTAACTAATATAGCTAGGGAAGTAGGGATCGAATCCTCAGGGAAGCTATTAAATTCTACTAGTTCTAAAAAGCCTAAAGCGTGTAAGGGGCCTTGGTGGAAATTTCGGTAAATGGTTTCTAAAACTAAGAAGACTAAGAATTGAAACTAAGGAAATGACGGGAAATTATCGTTTAAACTCTATTAATAGGAACCTAGGGCTATCGGTTCACTATGATCAATCAACAAACTCAATTATCGCTCACTAATCAATTCATTGGCATTCATTGAACTAGGGCTCACTAATTCTCTCGAACTTAGACTCCCTCAAAACTCCTTTACCGGCTCTCGCTCGCATAAATTCGTTTTTGCCTATTATTCAGTGGTCTAATTGTGGTAATCTTACCTCTCGTCCTCGATTTCAACAATGACCTAACTTACAACTAAATCTAGCAATAATTTAATTGCAATCACTAGAAATCAATAATTGGAATTCAATTAAAAGCCAAGAACTAATTAGAAAACATAAATTAAATTCAAATCATGATCATAGATCCCCTAACCCTGGAGAAAACGACTACTCACTCATAATTAAGGGAACAAAAGCAAAATTGAAATCAAACAACATGATCATGAACAAAGAATTAATTAAAACTAAATTAATTACTAATAAAACTAAATTAAGAATCAAAATAGCAAAACTAATTAATCTAAACTAAAAACTAAGAAATTAAAGAGAATCATGAAATTAAAAGAATTAAAAAGCATAAGGAAAGAAAATACCAAAATAAAGATTGAATTGCATTAATCGAAAGCTTGAATTGTTGAACAAAGTAATTAATCCTAAAATTCTAGAGAGAATAAGTAATTTTCGATTCCTAGGTCTAAAAGTATGATAAAAACTAGGTAGAGTCGTGCCCCCTTTACATAGAGTATATATAGGATTTGGGTTTTATTAAAATAAAACCCACGAAGCAAAACCGCGCGGAAAAATCAATCGGACTCTTAAAACCCTTCACCTGCGCCCGCGGGGAACAAAAACGAATCCTTCCTTGCGCCCGCAGGTTTTCAATTTTGGGACTTATAAGTTCTCTGATCTATGTTGCGGGCGCATATGTCAGAGAAGCTTTAAAGGCTTCGCCCGCATGAATAATGAGGAACGACATCTTGATGATCTTGCTTGAGTTCTTCGCTCGATTCTTCGAATCTCATTCATGACTTCTCGTGACTTGGCACACATCCCGAGGCAAGTGCTTTTTGACTCGTTTTAGCTTCTAATGACTTCATAACTCTCTATTACGCTCCTGAAACATATAAAACAAAACCGAAAACCACGGGTAATAACTGAAAGAGTATAATATAACCGTAAAAGGTTCTAAAAGTCAACTAAAGATGCTAAAACCGTTCCAAAACATAACTTAATATCGAAATACGATATTTAATCAAAACAAAGCCACAAACTTAACTATTTAGCACAAGAATCAATCAAAAATGAGGGAAAAACGTAGCATAAAACACGTATATCAAATTCCCCCAAACCGAACCTTTGCTCGTCCCGAGCAAAACACAACGAAATTGACTACACCCCATAAAAAACAAAAAAAGCATCATAACTCAAGAGAACATTCGAAGACACATGGATCAAGGCCAGCTGATCAAGCACCCAATTACCGTCCTTCCTAAATACGGGTCAAACAAAACCAACCAAGCAAGTTTAATAAATCAATGACTAGAGTAGCTCACGGGTTGTCACTCCACACAATTAATGATGAGCTTATAACATTGAAGCTCTAACCCTCACCTCCCAACCAAATGTGGAATGCAATGCAAAATGTGTTTAAATGCAATTTTAAGAACCCGAAACCCACATCTCACACCTCATGCAAGTGTTTGAGGGTGTCCACTCATCCTAAATGTCGACTCGGAATGCAATTAATACTCTACGACCTTGACAAAGGATTCACTTCACAATAACCATAGCATGTGCACGAAGATCAAAAAGGACTTTAATAAGCTTGTAACGTGGCTGGGGTGATGGGTAGGATAAAAATTTGGGATAATGTGGTGGAATGCGGGGTATACGCATATAAAATCGAGGAAAATCATCAACATTCTCCATCATCCAATTCAACCAAATCTAACCAAACTTTTCTTCATTTTTTCACATCAACACCATACTACTCATAATTCAACATCAACCACTATTTCACAAACTTTAAACTTCGTTTTTTTTTTATTTCATCTTCTTTTTTTTTTCAACTTTATTATGCTTTCATAAAATTTTTTTCTTCACTTTATTGTTCATGCATAATAAAACACAGTTTCACGACCCTTAATGATTTGATTTTGCTTAAAATTCAATAAGCATAATCATCACACATACATAACTAGGCCATGAATAAAATATGACTTTTTAATTAACTACAACAGCCTAGACATTGGTATGCAGAGCCTTATATGTGAAACTTTATAATTTAACTTTCATTAATTACATTTCCACTATTTCACCATCAATCCTCCATAACACCCTTCAAAACTTTATTTTAACAACATCGCAACTACATCAACTCCCCCAAACCAAGTTTGGGCATATAATGCATTATGTAATAGGGCTAATAGGCTTGTAATGTGGCTAAAATACAAATGAAAGGGATAAAAGCTCAAAACACGGGATCAAGGGAAAATTTAAATGTGGGAAATGAAATTATGAAGCTCAAAAGAAGAAATGAGAGCCTTTTATCATGCGCAACATACACAAAATCCACAATTAAAGCTACTAGAATCCAAAGTCAAACCCAAGATCATAATTGCACCAGGAACTAAGCACACATGAAAAGAAAATATGAATGAATTTATATTCAAAAGTGGCTCAAATCCTCCCGTTAACACAGTTCAAGTCCAAGACCCAAGCAAGGTTGAGAAGAGTTGACCAATAAAAGTAAATCAAGCAATCAAATTCAAGTCATAGCCAACAAATCACACATGTGGATCCATCTGCAGTCAAGAGTCATAAAGTTTTCAAAATAAGCATANAGTCATACAGTTTTCAAAATAAGCATAGGGGTACAGAAGTAGTCAATTCCGACAATAAAACTCAACTGGGACACGAATAATCCATTAAGCCAATTCTCTCTAAAATTAAACCTAAGAAAACAGTACAATTTTTTTGGTCACATGTAAACTCCCATTCCTAACGAATGGTACAAACCATGCAACAGTCCTAAGAAAGCAATAAAACTAAACTAAGAAAACAGTTAAAACTAACTAAGCACACAAAACAAAAACAAAACAAAAGAGAAGTTGGAATGATCTAACCAAGCCGGAATCAATTCCTAACAGGAGTCCAACTAAGTACTGAATCAATAATACATCCTGCTCGAATTATATCCTGAAAAGGAAAAGAAACAAACCAATCTCTAAACAAAAAGGTAAAAAAAAAAAAGAGGAAAAATAAAAAGAAAAGAAAAAAATAAAAAAAATAAAGAAAACAAAACAAAAATGAAAAAATAAAAAACTAAGCAAAAAGTACAAAGATACATACATCCTCCCCCCAAACCAAATTTTTGTTCCGTCCTGAGACAAATAACCATGCAAAGAAAAGGAAGGAGGCGAAGCCGAGCTCTACTGACCGGGTCCCCAGTACCTAGGATAGTATTGGTCATAGAACGGCTGATAGGGGTAAGAGGTGGGCTCAGTGCTAGGGTCGTATGTAGGTGGCCAGTTGGGGTGGTTCGGGAATCCCTGAACTGTCCCAGCTGCAATATTGCTCGTGTGCTCCCTCCACTGGACACTCTGTAGCAAATCAACATCAGAACGGAGTCCTCGAAGTGAATGATCTATCATGTTGAACCGCTGTTGGTTATAGAGATGCATGTCATCAAATCGGTTCATTAGGGGAGTCATGTCGAATGTGGAAGAGGAGTGACCAGCATAGCTATGTCGTGGTGGCTCAGGTCGTGGTGGAGCTGGTGGACGCTGGGTCTGGCCGCCTGCTTGCTGAATCAGGTTGACCATCTGCACGGCCCTCTTCTCTGAATCTGCCCTCTCCTGTAGTGGGATGTTGTCAGGTGGGATCCTCCAAGGGTTCTGGCCGCGTTAGTTCTCTTGGTAGGTGAGGCTAACATAGGCATTAGGCAAGTAGCACTATCAAGTTTCCCGAACACACCAAACAAACCTCTCTCTGTGCCCTCTCTGATAATATCTAAGGAAGTTAGCAGCTCTTAGGGCAGTCGTGTCGAGGTAGGGGTTTTCCTCGATCGGGTTTAGCTGGTGGATCTGCTCAGTGTGACCTAGAGTGTGGGCCAACCATGTAATCATGCCACCGATATAGATAGTGCCGGTGTTAGTGATCCCCTCTGCAATTTCAGCAAACCGGCGGGCAAGAAAAAACCCGAAGTTATAATGGAGAGGCTATTTGGCATATCCCTCTATCACCATCCATAATAGTCTGATCTCATCAGGGTAAACTTGCCCTAATTCTCCTCTAGAAAATAAGTAGTAAACCACGAACCGCAGGAAATATCGAAGGGCAGGGTGTTGTACCTCTGATGCTTTGGCGGTGGTAGAAGTAAAGGTGGAGCTGCCATCAGTGATTCTTTCCCACTAGGCTCTCTCAAAATACGGTCCCCACTCATGCTCAGCTGTAGACCAACCTGCATTTTCAGGGTCCCATAGAAACCTCTCATTTAGTTCATCAACATCCATCTCATAGTGCTGCCTGAGGATGGTGAAGCTGATGTGTGTCTTTTTTTCAGCACTAGGGGTCTCTTGGGAAACATAGAAGTGGTAACTAGATAGGAACTCCAAGATGAGCTCTCGGTATGTGTGTGGGACCTGCTGGGTTTTTCCATCAGGACCGGGCATAGTGGCGTTGATCCAGTTTCCCCATCCAATCCGGTAAGCCATTCTCATCACATGATCGGTGATGCCAAGCTTGTCACATGTTTCTTTGTGGAAGAACCGTGTGGACCTGATTGTTCTTTTGGAGAGCTTATCAAGACGTTTCTGCCTGTCCTGACGGTTCCGAGGTGGTGTTCGGGAGGAGGATGGCTGCTTTCCCTTGGAAGCTGAAGAGGATGCCCCGGTTTTCTGAGACTTCTTGGGGCCTCCGCCAAGTAGTTTTCCAATTGATTTTCTCATTATCCTACAAGACATATGCAGGAAAGACAGAAATTTCCATTAAAGCGAGTCTCGGAACCAAAATCATGTCAATCGTGAAAGCATGAAGAATAATGAGATGTGAAAGCATGATCAAAGAAAACAATCAAGGCATTGTAGTCATCATACAATCAAAGTTACAAACAAGATTCTGCGGAAATTTCGGCATGACCCGTTTGTAAATGCAACTAAATCAATGAGAACTACAAAGTTCTAATCAACTAAAGTCAAGAGTGCAACCAAAAACATTCAAACTTAAGCATTACTTGCATACTGTGCCTCCAAAACCAACATGTCCAAGCTCATATTCATAAAAGAGCATCAAGGGCAACACCAAAAACCAAATTACACCATTATATGAACTCAACCATTGAACAATTAATGCCTTAAACACATCCAAACAACTTCAATGAGACTTTATTAAGAACAAGTAAGAATGACTAGTTAAGATAAGTAGCAACTACTAACCATTTTATAAGCATAAAGTTCAATATGAAAGTTGCTAGTAAAAATTCATGAGCAAAGCTAGAGTTCTAAGTAAGCAATGAAGTAATCCAAAGCATGATTTTAAGCATTCTAAAGACTTTAAACATGAATTTAACTAGTTAACACTCCTAATTAACAACAACTTCATGAGTAATCATCAAAAATTTCATGGAAATCTTACTCAACAATAAAGCACAAAAACTTCCAATTACTTATAATTAACAACTCCAAACATGATAATGAAGCATAAAAATAGCTATTAAACACTCATGAACAACTACAATCAAGTTTAGAGTGATCAATTAAATTCGTAATAAAAACACCCAAAAATTGAAAATTCATAAAAACTTCATAAAACTTCATATAAGTTGGATAAAAAGGAAGTTATACCTTAGTAGATGATAATAGAGCATGAAATTTGAAGAAAATTGAAGATGTAACCCACAAATCAAACCCAAATTGAACTCAAATTTCGAACCCTAGGTTATGCAATTCGTGATTTTTTTTCCAAATTTTAATTCCAAGATGTTGTTTAGAGTAGTGAGAGGAGTGTTGTGTTAAATTTTGAAGTGATTTGGAGTAGTATGGAAGGAGTTATGGTGAATTGAAGTTGAAGGTTTTTGGGGTTTTAATGGTGTGAGAGAAGAAGAAGAAGATAGATTGAGAGTTTAGGAAATTAAAAGATGAAAATAAAAATAATATTGATAATAAAAAGATATAATAATAATATAAGTATAGTAGTATTAGGGGGGGCAAAAAAATAAGATACGGGTTGATTTCTAAGCCCACGCGAAAAGAAAAGAAAAGAAAAAGGACGAACGGGTGTCCGCAGGAGCCCCCTGCACCCGCAGCGAAGAAAAACAAAGTAAGGGTTGCGCCCGCAGGTGAAGTCTGCAGAGAAATGCTGTGATTCTGTTTCAAAATCCGCGCGCATAGAAGAGTATGGGTTTTGACTGCTGCGCCCGCAGGTACTCTCCACAGGTCATTTTTGCTGATTTTTTTCTTTTTCTCCCTAATTAATGAATTAACTTATAAATTATTTTATTATTAATCATCACTTAAGCACGTTTTAACTCTTAAACTCTCCTTAATTACCCCAATTAAACATTAAACACTTATACCCTCAGCTAGACTTCACAAAATCAAAACAAAAGCTAAACTAAACTACGAAAACACAAAAAAACACGCAAAAACATGCAAAAAGAGAAAAGAAGGGATAGAAAGCTCGAGTTGCCTCTCGAGGAGCACTCTTTTAAGGTCACTAGCTTGACCATGGTTGCATTAGTAATCAAGGCATCTTAGGATCATCGAGTTGGATGACTTCAACCAAACCGATGACATCTCCTTCATAGTATGGCTTCAACCGTTGACCGTTAACTTTGAATATTTCACCCTTTTCACTTTGAACTTCAACATAGCCAAATTTGCTAACATTTATGACTGTAAAGGGGCCACTCCATCTAGATTTCAGCTTTCCAGGGAATAATCGAAGTCTTGAGTTAAACAATAGAACCTTATCCCCGACTAAAAACTCCCTTTTTATGATTCGTTTATCGTGCCATTTTTTCGTCTTTTCTTCATAAATTTTGGCACTATCATATGCTCCTAGCCAAAATTCATCTAATTCATTCAACTGTAGCAACCGTTTTTCACCCGCAAGCTTAGCATCCATGTTTAATTCCTTGATTATCCAATAAGCTTTGTATTCAAGTTCTACTAGAGGATGGCACGCTTTTCCATAAACCAATCTATATGGGGAAGTGCCAATTGGAGTTTTAAACGTTGTTCTATAAGCCCATAAAGCATCATGAAGCTTGCTACTCCAATTCTTTCTCGATTTCGCAACCGTCTTCTCTAGAATGGACTTGATTTCTCGGTTTGAAACCTCGATTTGAACACTGGTTTGTGGGTGATATCCCAATCCCATCCTGTGGTAAACACCGTATTTCTCTAGCAACTTATCCAACCTTTTCTCATGAAAGTGCGTTCCCCCATCACTGATTATAGCTCTAGGGACTCCGAACCTAGGAAAAATAACCTGCTTAAACATTCTTAAAACGGTGTTAGCATCACTATGGGGAGAAGCAATTGCTTCCACCCACTTGGAAACATAATCCACAGCGACCAATATAAAACGATTACCGTTAGAAGAAGGGAATGGACCCATATAATCAATACCCTAAACATCGAAGATTTCAACTGCTAAAATACATGTTTGAGGCATATCATGCCTTTTTGAGATATTACATGTCCGTTGGCACGAATCACAAGACATGACAAAGTCTCTAGCATCCTTGAGTATCGTAGGCCAATAGAAACCGGATTGCAATACCTTAAACATCGTTTTGGCGGGCCCAGCATGTCCTCCATAGGGTGACGAGTGGCAATGGTGTAGAATTCCATAGGCATCCCAATCTGGTACACACCTGCGATATAAGCCATCTGCACACTCACAAAACAAGTTAGGGTCATCCCAAAAATAACGCCTAACATCATGTAAAAACTTTTTCCGTTGCTGACAAGTAAGATCGGGAGGTAACACTCCTCCAACTACATAATTAGCATAATCAGCAAACCATGGAGTGTTAGAAATCACAGCTAGAAGATGGTCATTTGGAAAAGAGTCATCAAGAGGAGTTGAAATCTCCCCATCTTCATATCGAATCCGAGATAGGTGGTCTGCAACCACATTCTCTGCACCTTTCTTGTCACGGATTTCTAGATCAAACTCCTGAAACAGCAAAATGCACCTAATAAGCCTCGGTTTTGCTTCTTTCTTGCCAAGTAAGTACTTTAAAGCTGCATGGTCAGTGTAAATAATAACTTTCGAACCTATAAGATAAGAGCGAAATTTATATAGAGCATACACTATAGCAAGCAGTTCTTTTTCAGTTGTGGCATAGTTAATTTGAGCTGGATCTAAAGTCTTACTAGCATAGTAGATAGCATGCAAACTCTTGTCTTTCCGCTGACCTAACACGGCACCTACAGCATAGTCACTAGCATCACACATAATTTCAAAAGGTAATTCCCAATCAGGTGATTGAATGATTGGTGCTGAGATTAGTGCTTGTTTGATCAAATTAAAAGATTCAAGGCATTCATCGGTGAATTTAAACTCGACATCTTTTAATAGCAGTTGGGTTAAGGGTTTAGCAATTTTAGAAAAATCTTTGATGAATCTACGGTAAAACCCTGCATGACCTAGAAAGCTTCTAACACCTTTTACACTTACTGGTGGAGGTAATTGTTCAATAACTTGGATTTTAGCTTTATTTCAATACCTCTTTCAGAGACTAGATGTCCTAGGACTATTCCTTCCGTCACCATAATGTGACATTTCTCCCAATTGAGGACCAAATTCACTTGTTCACATCTTTTAAGCACTTTAATTAGGTTAGCCAAACATGAATCGAAATCAGTATCATAGACACTAAAATCATCCACGAAGACTTCCATGCTAGACTCTATGAACTCAGAAAATATAGCCATCATACATCTTTGAAAGGTAGCAAGTGCATTACATAGACCAAAAGGCATTTTACGGTAAGCAAAAGTGCCATAGGGGCATGTAAATGTAGTTTTAGATTGATCATTAGGATGGATAGGTGTTTGGAAGAACCCAGAATAACCATCTAGATAGCAAAAATCTTTATTAGTTGCTAGTCTTTCTAACATTTGATCAATAAAAGGGAGAGGGAAATGATCCTTTTTGGTGGCAACATTTAATTTCCGGTAATCAATGCACATTCGCCAACCTGTAACAACCCTAGTGGGGATAAGTTCATTTTTATCATTTCCCACAACAGTTGTTCCCCCCTTCTTAGGGACTACCTGCACTGGACTTACCCATTGAGAATCTGGCACAGCATAAATGATACCTGCATCAAGAAGTTTGAGAACCTCTTTCTTCACCACTTCCTGCATGTTAGGGTTAAGTCTCCTTTGTCCCTGTATACAAGGCTTACGGCCTTCTTCTAGATGAATTCTATGCATGCAAAAATCAGGACTTATTCCAATTAGATCATCAAGTGTATAACCAATAGCCTTTTTGTGAGTTTTAAGCACAGTAAACAACTTTTAAAGTTGATTATCAGTAAGTTTAAAGCTAACTATGAATGGATACAACTCGGCATCATCTAGAAAAGCATATTTTAAATTAGGGGGAAGGGGTTACATTTTGGGTTCTGTTACCTCTTTGAAGGCATATAATTGTTGAGGCAATGATTGATACCTTTGGCTCTCCTCTAAAGGCATCTTCTCATTGTTCAATTCATGGCCTATAACATCAATTTCCGAATATCCTTCACCTGCATTAGCATCTAAACACAAAATGGCCTCTAGGGGATCCTTTGTAAGGGATTGAGGCATGTCATCCAAAACAATTTCACCAATAATATCGATCCTATAACACGACTGCTCTATCATGGGGTTTTTTACTGCATTATTAAGATTGAATGTCACTTTGTCATCCTCTACGGAAAGAGTTAAACTTCCATTTTTAACATCAATGATGGCACCTGCAGTATGTAGGAAAGGTCTACCTAGAATGATGGGGATATGAGCATCCTCATCAATATCAAGGACAACAAAGTCAACAGGAATAAAAAAATTTCCTACTCTAACAGTTACATCTTCTAAAACACCCTTAGGGTATTTTACAGTTCTATCCGCCATTTGCAAAGTAACATTAGTAAATTTAAGTTCTCCCATGTCAAGCTTCTTACAAATTGATAAGGGCATCACACTTACACTAGCTCCTAAATCACATAGAGCCTTATCAATAAATAGAGGACCTATATTGCATGGAATTGAAAAACTACCAGGATCCTTCAACTTAGGAGGAGATTTGTTTTGAAGGATCGCACTGCACTCCTCGGTGAGTACAACTGTCTCTGTTACATTCAACTCATGTTTCCTGCTTAAAATCAATGAAAGGCACAGTAACTTGCAAATTTTTAACTATTTCAAGGAATACGAAAGTGATTATCTTTCTTACTCCTGGTTACCCTGTTAGGAAAGGGTAACGGCACCTTTGAGGGAGGAATCGTATCAGTAACTGAATCTGCTGCTGGAGCTTGCTTCTTTGATGCTTCCTTCTCCTTTTCTGCAGCTGCTTCCTCAAGGTCTTCAATAACAACCGAACTAGTCTTCTGTGTTCCATCTGCAGCCTTGTTAGCATCATCATCAGGCATTCTAGGACCTTCATAGTAAGTACCGCTCCTTGTTGCAATGGAATTGCAATGATCACGAGGTGGATTGCTTGATGAAGCATTTGATGGAGCAGGTTGAGGAGGAAGTTGGCCTTGTTGCCTTTGTGCTGATTATTGAGCAATATGTGCTACTTGAGTCTCCAATTGTCGATTCTGGGCTTGCATAGCTTCCATGGCTTTCTACATCTGCATCATCATGTTCTTCAGTTCTGAAATGTCATTGCTAGATGGCTGTGGAGGTGCTAGGAGTGGTGCTGGAGATGGTGGTCTACTGAAACCCGGTGGTTGACATGGAGCAAACCGTGGAACCTGTTGTTGTTGTTGTGGTACAAAATGTGGTTGCTGCTGCGAATTTTGAACATTGCTAGTATTCTTGTAGGAGAAGTATGGATGATCTTTCCAACCAGGATTGTAGGTGTTGGAAAATGGGTTATTCTTGTAAGCTTGAAATGCACATACTTGCTCCATAGAACTATGACATGCTTGCATACTATGCCCAAAAGAACCACATAAATCNCAAATGCACATACTTGCTCCACAGAACTATGACATGCTTGCATACTATGCCCAAAAGAACCACATAAATCACAAAAGACATCTGTAGCTCCCGAATGTGCAGCCATTGCAGCTACTGTCATTGGATTGGAGGATGGTGTGTTGATTTTGTCTAGCTTCTCATGAATTGCATTGATTTGTGAAGCCAAACTCTCATATTTGTCATCTATCACATGTTTTCCTCCTCCCTTAGCATGTCCTCTAGGATTACCAAATTGAGAATTATGAATAGCAATCTCCTCAATTAAATCATAAGCAGCATTGTCTTCTTGGTTCATAAATCGACCACTAGCAGCAGAATCAAGTAAAGTTCTACTCTCATTACCCAAGCCATTATAGAATGATTGTACTAAAATCCACTTCTCAAGTCCGTGAGAGGGCACATTCTCAATAAATCCTTAAATCTCTCCCATGCATCATAAAGAGTTTCATCTGTTTCTTGGTTAAAATTCGTAATTTGACTCCTAAGTTGTGCAGTTCTCTCCGGAGGATAGTACTTCCTTTGAAAAGCAAGAGCAAAGTCATCCCAACTATTAATAGTATCCATGTTTAGACCATTCAACCAAGATCGAGCTTTCTCCTTTAATGAAAACGGAAACATTGTACGTCGTATGTAATCTTGAAATACACCAGCTTGCTTGATTGTATTGCAGTGCTAAATGAAGTTATTCAAATGTAAGTTCGGATCTTCTTTCATTGTGCCTGCAAACTGATTCCTTTCAACCATGTTCACAAAAGTTGGCTTCAATTCGAAATTCAGGGCCTCTATAGGAACTCGGTATCCACCTCCCACTGTTGCAGAATACGGCTGAGAATAGTCTTTTAAGGACCTTGCTGGTGGTGGCGGCGGCGGTGCATCATCCCGTGGTGGGTTATTCTCGTTGAACTATGATCCTGACATCTCTTCTTCTTTATCTGAACTATCGGAAATGTTCAACTCAGCAAATAATTGTGTCAAATCAACAAGTGTTCGTTCGGAAATAATGCTTCTTCGTGATCTCCACTTCCTTCTACGACTCCTCTTATGCAACGATCTTTCAGGTTCAGGGTCAATCCAAACCGGCATACAACCTAATACCTGCACACAATCGAAACTCGAAATTGAAATGAGAACTACCTCAAAGAACGTGAAGGTTCCTTGAGGTAAGAAAAATAAAACCAAAAATAAAGATAAAAGTACACTTTAAACTCGACTAATAGAATTAAAAATTTCCTCCCCGGCAACGGCGCCAAAATTTGAATAAGCTATCACACACCTCTCAAAAATAACCGAACAAATCTAACTAATATAGCTATGGAAGTAGGGATCGAATCCTCGGGGCGTGTAAGGGGCCTTGGTGGAAATTTTGGTAAATGGTTTCTAAAACTAAGAAGACAAAGAATTGAAACTAAGGAAATGACGGGAGATTATCGATTAAACTCTATTAATAGGAACCTAGGGCTATCGGTTCACTATGATCAATCAACAAACTTAATTAACGCTCACTAATCAATTCATTGGCATTCATTGAACTAGGGCTCACTAATACTCTCGAACTTAGCTTAGACTCCCTCAAAACTCCTTTACCGGCTCTCGCTCGCATAAATTCATTTTTGCCTATTATTCAGTGGTCTAATTGTGGTAATCTTACCTCTCGGCCTCGATTTCAACAATAACCTAACTTACAACTAAATCTAGCAATAATTTAATTGCAATCACTAGAAATCAATAATTGGAATTCAATTAAAAGCCAAGAACTAATTAGAAAACATAAATTAAATTCAAATCATGATCATAGATCCCCTAATTAACCCTAGAGAAAACGACTACTCACTCATAATTAAGGGAACAAAAGCAAAATTGAAATCAAACAACATGATCATGAACAAAAATTATTTAAACTAAATTAATTACTAATAAAACTAAATTATGAATCAAAATAGCAAAACTAATTAATCTAAACTAAAAACTAAGAAATTAAGGAAAATTATGAAATTAAAAGAATTAAATAGCATAAGGAAAGAAATTACCAAAATAAAGATTGAATTGCATTAATCGAAAGCTTGAATTGTTGAATAAAGTAATTTATCCTAAAATTCTAGAGAGAAGTAATTTTCGATTCCTAGGTCTAAAAGTATGATAAAAACTAGGTAGAGTCGTGCCTCCTTTACATAGAGTATATATAGGATTTGGGTTTTATTAAAATAAAACCCACGAAGCAAAACCGCGCGGAAAAATCAATCGGACTCTTAAAACCCTTCACCTGCGCCCGCGGGGAACAAAAACGAATCCTTCCCTGCGGCCGCAGGTCTTCAATTTTGGGACGTATGAGTTCTCTGATCTATGTTGCGGGCGCATAGGTCAGAGAAGCTTTAAAGGCTACGCCCGCATGAACAATAAGGAATGACATTTTGATGATCTTGCTCGAGTTCTTCGCTCGATTTTTCGAATCTCATTCGTGACTTCTCGTGACTTGGCACGCATCCCGAGGCAAGTGCTTTTTGACTCGTTTTAGCTTTTAATGACTTCATAACTCTCTATTACGCTCCCGAAACATATAAAACAAAACCAAAAACCACGCGTAATAACCGAAAGAGTATAATATAACCGTAAAAGGTTCTAAAAGTCAACTGAAGATGCTAAAACCGTTCCAAAACATAACTTAACATCGAAATACGATATTTAATCAAAACAAAGCCACAAACTTAACTATTTAGCACAGGAATCAATTGAAAATGAGGGGAAAACGCAACATAAAACACGTATATCAATCATCCTTGATTTATATTTACAGCGTTGTTTCCTTTTTACTCTTTCAAAGTAATCTTAAACTAAGCCCATTGTATATATGTGTTGGTTGTGGAGAACACCTACATATTTGGTCATGTTGTGTACATGTTTTTTGTTGTTTTAGCTAGGTTTGTGCTCTACATCGTAGGCTTTAAAGCCTTCAAATGTAGCTTGGAAAATTTTGGAAGCTTTTGGAATAACCTGGCAAATTTTGGAAGCTTCAACATCACCTAGAAAATTTTGGAAGCTTACGCTAATAGTGCACTCACTGTCCCCTTGCTTGTATTTTTGGTGTTGGGATAGTTGGAGCTTATGATATTTAGGCGTTGTGATTAATTAGGAGCTCTATGCATTGCTTTCGTTGTTGCAATGCATAGTTGGTATATATGCCTTGAATGTTGAACAATAGGCCTAACGATCTTAAAAAATGTATTATGTATATATATATATATAAATGTATTATGTATATATATATATATACACTAGTGTATTTATCTATTATCTTTGTTTGTGTTGTGTTGTTAGAATAATTGCGTTAAATCCATTAGAAACAAATTTTTACAGGTTTAGTCACTTTGATTGGAAGACAACTAGGGATAGTGTCCCTCTAAATTAGAGACGGATAGTAAAAATCCGTCACTAAAATTAGATAGCTAGTAGGACAATTGTTTCCAAAGTTTGGGACGGATGTTTAAAATCCGTCCCTAATGTCAGTAAATGTGAAGGTAACTTGTCACTTTTGTTTAGTGACGGATTATAAAATCTGTCTCTGACTTTAGTGACACATTAAAGTATCCGTCTCTAATTTTAAGGACGATTTTGTTAATCCGTCACTAAACCCGGTGAACAGACTTGCTACGGATTTTAGCTAAGGAAAATTTCCACCCCTACTTTAGTAACGGAAGAAAAGTAATCCGTCACTAATTCAAGTTAGCGACGACAAAGTCAATGACGGAAGCAATCCGTCCCTAACCTTGTCTAGTGACGAATTTTGGGTGTTTAGAGACGGATTTGGTCCGTCCCCTGCCTAAAATCATTTTTTTTTTGTAGTGTTTTGAATTATGAAAAATTGTTCATGATTATGAAACTTGATATTATGCTTATTTGTTTTGAAAATGCAATGTCAAATATCAATAATTTAATCTTTGTTTAGTATTAAATAAAATGTCCAAAAGTGTTTTGTTATATTGAATCGGTTTATTAAATATGTGATTTGATAATTGAAACCCTATTAAGTGAACTGAATTCACATGTTATTTTATTATCCCTAGTTTAAGTAATTAAATTGGACATAAATTACTTGTTTATATTACTAGTATGTAAGTTGATTGATAGCGCTGTTTCAAGGGCTATTAAAGCATACATATGTTTAATCAATTACATAGATGTGTATTGTGAATGCATATTGGATTGACTTACTTGAAATTCTTTAGTGTGTTTCTTGAATTTCATTGATATCATGTTTAGTGGATTCCTTAGTCGTGTGTATAACAGTACAATCATGCTAGGATTAGTATGTTTTAAACATTGTCAAACGTCGCGTCATAAAATGAGATTATAAAAGCTATGATTAGAACCGCTACAAGTTGAGTGGGAGTTTTGGTTTGGTTATACAAGATTGGATAAGTCCTCCTAATAAAATTAGGATTTGTGTCTTAGGCCTCTTAAAGAGGGAGAATGCATGGCCATGCTCAAATGGATTATATGATTAATCATTTGGTTAATAATTTAAACTTGGATTTCAAGAAACGATTTGAGTAAATGTGTGATCACGACATAGAGATGCAAGAAATTAAGGGACATAAGGAATTTGAAGGTTGCACAATTTTCTCGGACAAGTGGGAGATTGAAGGAATTGTGTCCTCTTCAAATGTGCAATTACTTACTAATGGATCGAATTATGGAGATAATTGGTTCATTTAATTGGGTCGTCACTATACCATTACTACACAGTACTAATGACCTTTGGACATGGAAGTCAATTTGAAGCCTGATTGAATGGATCCTATAAGGTCACACAAAATGGTATGGATTGATTATGGACAAAAGTCCATTGTCGGTTTATGTCATTAGACTGGCCAATAGGAAAAAAGGGAGATATTGGTGGGCTTGAACTAATTATTTTGATATGAATATAAATATTAAAGGTTAGGGATTTTTATCAGTGTGTAAAAAAAATGATAACTCAAAAGTCAAGAAATACTCTCTGTCCCTCCTATTTTGTGCATGAGTTTTTCTAACAAAGAGCTAGTTATTTTACTTCTCATTGCAACTAGCATTGGTGGTAAATCAATTTATACCTGTGGACTGAGTAGAGGAGCAGCGTTTGAGGCTCTAATCTCCGGCGTTCGTAACAGTAGTTTTCGTGGAATTCATGCTACAAAGGTATAATTTAAACTATATATTATGTGATCCTTTAATTGTTATGCATGTCGATCCGATGTTAGATGTTAATGTAATATCTCGTATTTTTAGGCATTTTATATATTCAATTTAATAATTATAAAGTGCATTTTTAGTCTTTTTATGAAAGTTAAATGTTTAATAAATTAATTAATTGAAGAAATTTATATGATTAAGAGTTGAAATATTTATTTCAATATTTAATAAACTTTACAAATAATTTTATGACATTTAATTTGGGTTTTTCTAAGGTGTACCCATGAGTTTTTGCATTTTCTAAGTTGTATCAAACGTTTTTTTTAAATTCTTAGTAGTACCCTTGAACTAACCAATATCATTAAGTTGTGCCCCTTTTTGGAAATTTCATGTTACAAATTTGGTTAGTTTCCTTCAATCATACTCTTTTGAAGTTTCCTAAGAGATAAATCTAAATAGTTTGAATATTTATTACAATGAAAGAATCAATTAAAATAAAAACAACAAAAATTTTCAGATGGAAATTTAATTTAAAAGGGCACAATATAGAAAATTAGGTGAGTCTAAGGGTACAACTGAGAATTTCGAAAAATATTGGATACAGTTTAGAAATCGCAAAAACTCATGGGTACACCTTAGAAAACCCTTTAATTTTTATTAAAATATTTTTAAAAAGTTTCCAAATCAGGTTTTTAAAGCATTTCCTTAATTGTTTTAACACAAGCGCATAAAAGTAATTTCTATCAGTATTTTAGTTCTATCATTAAGGGTATTTTATTAATTTCACTAAAACTGATTTTGGGCCTATAAATACCCCATTAAATCAGAATTTTATTTATTTATTTTCATAAGTCTAGTGTTTTAGGATTTACAAAAAACAAAAACAAAAAAAAAAAGAAAGAAAAAATGAAGAACAAAAGAACAAAACAAAAAATATGTACTCAACTTTGCTGATTACGTATTTTGTGTGCATGGCCTTGTCTTTGTCTTGGCCCTACGACAACCCATTTCGATGGCGAGTTGAAGTCTAGAATAAAGAAAAAGCAACAGGTACAGGTGGGCATAATCAATCATGCTAGGATTGAGTAAAGAGTGCTCTCGGTTTTTGTTTTTCATTTGTTTGTTTTGGTTATGCTGTTCTATTTCTTGTTTATGGCTTTTGGTATGTTTGTTGGACTATTGTTTGTTTTCAACTTCATAAAGCTGAGTTGGTTTTGAAGGGCCATAATTTTGCTTCCAAGTTGTAATAAGTTTGATGTGGTATTGGTTTTAAAAGTTTACTTTGGTTTGAAGTTGTTTTTATTTAGAAGTCTTCCGTTGTACTACTTTGATAATAGCCTTAGCCATTATCATAGTGGCGGTAGTACTCTAGTTTTTCCCAAATAAGTAGTAGAATTTTTATAATATGTTTTCCGAAAATAGTTGGAAATTTCCAGGGTGTTACAGTTAAGAATATGATTCTTGAATTTCCGCTATGTGCATTTAGAACCCTACACTTGTATGTAAATTTCACAATGATAATACATAGTTACTTGCCTTTTCCTTCCTCTCTCCTTGTCTTCTTCTTCCCTCTCTTTCTCGATCTAGATGCAGTAATGAACTATGTGGGAGTAATAGGTGAGAGAGCTAGAAAAAGAAGGAGAAAAGAAGATGAAAAAAAGGAAAATTATATTAAAAAGACTTTAATTTAAATAAAAGGAGACAAGGTAACTAGAAAAAATACCCGATAAAAGAACATTACAAGCAAGAGTGACACTAATGTGAAATAATACAAACGTAGAATTACTATTTTCAAATTTGTAAAAGGTGGATTATTAAAAACAATTTTTCCAAACATAATTTGAGTTGATTTTATGATAAGTGGAACATAAAAAAGGGCAATTTTACACGCATTGGACAGTAATTTATTACTTTACATTGGGCATATATTTGTGCCAGCTTCTCAGCTTGTATTTCGTGGTGTCAACAATTTTCATAGCAAATCACATAGGGTCCGTTTGGTAGGGCGTAAAACATTTTTAATGTAAAATGATTTTCATTGAAAATAGTTTTTTATGGAAAACAATTTTCATGGAAACAATTTTCCATTGTTTGGTTGTATGTAAAAAAGTGATGAAAATAGGGAAACTGAAGGGGGTGGAAGGAGGTAGTGAGTAAAGAGTGTATAAGGAGATGGGAGGAAAATGGTTTTCCACCATTATAAGGAAAATTTGCTCCAATGAAAAATGATTTTACATTCTTTTATGTACAAAACAATGTAAAATTGGAAAAGGGGGGAAACACTTTTCAATGAAAAATGTTTCACGCTCTACCAAACGGACCCATAGTGTTGTTGTTGTTTTATTCTTTCTACTGCATATCTTACGTTGTGTCCACACAAATATTTTGTTGTGAAATACAAATTAATATTGGATTATGAATTTATGAAAGTAAGATATTTGAACATCACATCATTTGTGTTGCATAAAGGACATTTCCTTGTGTAAATTTTGCAGATATAATTAAATATCATTCATTTCATTTTGCTTTATTTTTTATGTTTTATTAATCTGAACTTTTTGATATTTATAAATTTAATATATATTTATAAAAATTTTAACAAATTTATTTTCTAATAGAAAAAATAAATTATTAAGATGCAATGATTTATTAATAAATGAATATAGATGAAGATAGTGCAAACAACACGAATTAAATTAACACCCACTAATATATTTATACTTGGTTATAATGTGCGAACATTGTTCTAATTTGTGAGGAGTATCAATAGTTAAGTTGTAATGTCATTAAATAAAATGAAGGGAGTATTGCATACTTCTATCTAAAAATAACTTCATTATTAAATTAACTAAGCAATGACAAAACTTGATATAAAGATAAAAATATCCGATATTCCAGCACATAATTTCGGGGGATAAAGCTGAAAATGTAAAAACAGGGTATTCAATTTTTTTTCTCTATTTGTCATTCTCTGTTTTCCTTTTTGTTGTTTCTCTCTCAAGTATTTTCCTGAAATCTTATTTATTTATTTTTGCCATTTGAAGTAATGGAGCATGTTCCTATATCTTATGTACCTTCGAGGTAATGTTTCGTGTATGTTGATTTTTGTATTTTAGAAGGGATGTATTTCTATTGAGTAAGATAATTGAATATATTTGTATATATATTTGGCATCGATTGAATTTTAGGGTTAAATGTTCAAGGTAATGCATAAACGGTAATAATTGGCTTTCCGATTCCTATGATTGAGTTGCTTTGTGCTTTAAAAAAAATTATGTTATTTTTGGTGGGTTTTATGTTTGGATTATATATACTGATTGATATGGAATGGAATATGGATGTATAATTAATGTACCAATGAATAGCCAAAATGGCTAGTTTAGGCAAAATAATTATCAATATGACTACTTTTTATATTTCATTCCCAAAGTAGCTATACCATTGACCAAATACATTGACGAATATGTAAAGAAATTCTTTCTC
This sequence comes from Suaeda aralocaspica, assembly GCA_016808085.1. NCBI lineage: Eukaryota > Viridiplantae > Streptophyta > Magnoliopsida > Caryophyllales > Amaranthaceae > Suaeda > Suaeda aralocaspica. The sequence continues at coordinate 510,083 of PYUH01000257.1, read as the reverse complement.
TTTTCATCCATTATACTTTTTTTTTTTTTTGAAAAAAAAAAAAAAAACCTTATAACCTAAATTTATTCGTTGTATTTTATACATTACATTTAGTCGTCTAGTTTTCTTCTTGCTACAATTTTCCAATCCGCTTCCCCATTTTTAGCCATTGATCAATGGTTCTTTGCCGATCATGATAATATATAATTTTTTTTTATGTGTATGGTTTATTTGTTCTTTAATTACATGTGTAATTGTTTTTTTTTAAAGAGTAAACTGGCATTTGTATATGTAGGTTTTTCCTATTAAAAAAATGGTTGCTTTAGAATAAAATTAAATTAAAAAACCAAAAACAATCATGTTTTATTTAAAATGTAAAAAGAAAAAAAACCAAAAAAAATAAGTTCATAATTTACTCCAAAAACCAAAAAATAAAAATAGAAGAAGCTCCAAAAAAAATTCAGTTGTTGTAATAATGGTCGATGTGGTTAGTGATATAGCTAGTTTCGGAATTAAATTTTAAAAATAGTCATTATGCTAAATAATTCTGCTAAACTAGCTATTTGAGTAAAAGACTCATTTTTATTCATTCGAATTGTGATTGTTCAAGTCGAAAAATAAGCTACGGAAGAATATTGGATGTTTTTCATTGTTTCATACTTTCATCTAGATAAATGCCTTAAGTTTTCAGTTTTTATATGTCAAATAAATTGTATATTCCAATGTATTCAAAAACATATATGCATTATTGCAATGTATGAAAAGCTCTGTATTATTCGTATTGCTATATCCTTTGTATGTTTTCAGTGGTTTTAATATAGGTTATGCCGATTTTGTAGTTCTGATTCGAATTTGCTAACAAATTGATAAATACTTTAGGTTGCAGCTCTTTGTTGCCATTGTCTGCTAATGAGTGTTAGTTTATGGAGAAGCTAGGTGCTGTTTTCTTCATTCAAACTTAGGAGTAGTTTTAGGAAAAATTTGTTTAAGTCAGAGTCAGAAGACGTGGTTAATAATTTGTTAGTTGGCCTTTCAGCGCATTTTAGATCATGGATTGATTATGTGAAACAATTTGCAATGTAGCTTTCTTTTTGCTTCATCTCTCTCATCTTTCCTTCTCCAAATTATAAAAAGTTTATACTATTGAGCTTGTATATGCTTCATTAGGTAATTCATGCTTTTTTTTTGTAATTTGCTTGTTCCAAAAATGAAATAATAAAAAAAAAATAATCGCGCAGCAATAAATGCTGGACGATTTTGATGGTGTAGAAACACGGAAAAAAAAATGAACCAACTCATACTATGTTATACATTGTAGCAGCAATAAATCTTGTGATAGTTCAGCAATAGAGGAAAGGGATGTGTTTCGTCGAACAAGAAGAATATCTGGATTCTCCGATCCATTTTCAGCTCATGGTAAGATGATTGTGTCTCTATCAGTCCTAATTGATGACTGTTTTAAGTAGCGAGTATTTTGTAGTCATATTAACATATATTAAAGTATTTTTACAGCTGACTTTACTACTCATTTGAAAACAGAAGCAAATGAAATGACGGAAACTATAACTGAAGAGCAGTCTCTAAGAGATCAATCTGAAGAAAATTCAGGGTCTGATACTGTCAGCACCTCAGACTCAGAGCTACATTTAGGTGGACAGAACTCACACTGGCGCGGATTCATCCACATGTTGAAAAAGGGACCTAAGCGTTTTCAGACTTTTCATCCCTTAAATATACCAAAGCTTACAAGGCGGAAAAGTAGGGGTGCAAGGGATAGCATGATTCCAGTCCTTCCTTCGTTAGAAAGTGGAATGTCGTTGTTCAAGCCTTCTTGGAAAAATTTCTCCCTTAAAGAGCTTCATCATGCAACAGACACTTTTAGCAAAGGTAATAATGATGACACCTAGTTGCTCCTATTTTGTTTTCAAATATATATATATATATATATATATATATATATATATATATATANTGATGACACCTAGTTGCTCCTATTTTGTTTTCAAATATATATATATATATATATATATATAAATCCTTGTTCGACCTATAATAACTAGGAGGTTTCAATGAATTCATTAGAATAAAGGAGATGATCAAATTTTACATTTTCAAATTTATGTAATTATATGATTGATGTTCTTCTTATCTCCATTTCGCTTATATGGACAGAAAATAAAATTGGAGAAGGAGGTTATGCTGAGGTTTATAAAGGAGTTCTTCCAAATGGACATCTTATAGCTGTAAAGCGTCTTTCCAAGGGAAACCTTGAAGAGCTAGCAGCAGACTTCTTGTCTGAGCTTGGGATAATAGTACATGTCAATCATCCAAACATTGCCAAAGTTGTCGGCTATAGCGTGGAAGAAGGAATGCACCTTGTCCTTGATTTATCTCCTAATGGAAGCTTAGAGTCTGTCCTCAGAGGTTTTTACAATTGATGATTTCAAAGCAATAACTGATTTATTACTATTACTATAACTATTACTATTACTATTACTATTACTATTACTATTACTATTACTATTACTATTACTATTACTATTACTATTACTATTTGATGATTTTAAGACAGTGACTGTTTCACCCTTCCTTTTCATAGGCAACAGGGAGAATCTTGGATGGGATATTCGATATAAGATTGCTTTGGGTTCAGCTGAAGGCTTGAACTATCTTCATGAAGGTTGTCAACGGAGAATAATTCATAGGGACATCAAATCTGCCAACATACTGCTAACAGAAGATTTTGAACCACAGGTTTGATAGTTTGGAATACTCTTGTAATACTGCTGCATTAGTACATTACCTTTGTTCACTTTGACACTTGAATTTTCGATTTATAAAAGAAGTTAATGCAAAGAGAACCATAAAAGTGGTGCAAATATAGATGCCGATGCATTTCTCACTTGAGTAATACTTTTAAGCAGATATCTGATTTTGGGCTTGCAAAGTGGCTTCCTGAACAATGGACTCACCACACAGTTTCCAAGTTTGAAGGGACATTCGGGTTTGTATGTTGAATTATACGACCTTTGTTGTTACTAGTCAGTTGTTTCCCAATAATTGAGTTATTTTATGATTACAGATACTTACCTCCTGAGTTCTTTATGCACGGCATAGTGGATGAAAAAACCGATGTTTATGCTTATGGAGTTCTCTTGCTAGAGCTCATTACTGGTCGCCTAGCACTTGACAATACCCAGAAAAGCCTTGTGATGTGGGTAAGGGTTTGATTATTGGTTAATTTAGATCGAACTTTATGTCTTAGCTTCTAGAGAATTGATGTGATTATTGGTAAAGGAATCACTAACCACACATATGACTAAGGTGTGAAACTCTTTGAAAAGTGGACTAATCACTGACCACACATATGCAAAGTTGACTTTCTTTGAAAAGTAATCCTTCTTGAACTACATAGGCACCTACGTATCCCTTGGTGCATTGTTGCAATGTTGGTCCAAAGTCTCATCTTGCACGTAAGGTCTTAATTAAATCCAATCCAAGCAATGGAAATTTGAGGACACCTAGCTAATAGATATTCAAGTCAACATAAAGCCATTCCCTTTAAAACAATAAAAAATATATATAAAAAATATATGTTTGAAAAAAAAAATGGGGCACACCTCCTAGAATGTGTATGAGCTATCGTATTCATTTTTCTTTCCTTACAGTTTTGATGTGCTGGAATGCTTCATGATCAAAGTATAGAATGAAATGGCCGGTTAAGTCTTAGAAAATGACTCTGGTGATCCGAAACTCTCAATATTGCATAAAACTCTTCATGATAGGTCAAATAATTCAGTTTGTCACCATTCACACTAAAGCAGCTACGTGATAAAACTTTTAGTTTGAACTAACATTATTTCAATCCAACCACGTACTCTACTTGCTTCAAATTTCATTTCAAAGGGCTTGTGAAATCTAGAAGAGCTAAAATCAACGTACAAAAGCTTCTTCACTAACCTTCAACCTCCTTGTTCCATCCAAGCTTCCCCTTATCTTTCAATCTCTTCACGCATTCAGTTGTGAGAGCCATCATACTTTAAAATTCTTCACAAATTTCCTATAGAATGAAGATAAGACATAAAAAGCATAAACATCAGTAACACACGTAAGAATTGGCCATATTGTAATATCTTCAACTCTAGACGGATCAACAATAATGCCATCTTTGGGGACTCTTTGGGGACATGCAATATACCCCAAACATGGCATTAGACACCATGTATTAGCACTTTTCAAGTTTCGCATAGAGCTTTTCCTCCTTCAATATCTTAATCCCAATCAGAAGGTTCCTTAGGTGGTTAACTTTGCACTTGTTATTAGCAAAAATGTCATCAAATTCAATAACCACAAATTACCCAAAAATGTCATGAGTACCTCGTGCATAAGTTTCATAAAAGGCGCTTGGTGCATTTGTTAATCCAAAAGAAGTACATCTAGCTTTATCTTGAAAGTTGTCTTATATTCATCTCCTTCTTTCATTAAAACTTATTGATACTACTTCGCAAGTCAATCTTTTAAAGCACTCAAGGGCCATAATGCAATAATTCTAACAAATCATCATATAGCCTTGCTATAGGAAACTTGTACTTGATGGTTATGTTATATGTTTCCTTACTATCAATACGCATAAGTGATGTGAATATAAATTGATAAGGAATCGTTACTCACAACAATGTAGTCTAGTTTTCACTTTATAAAGAAACCACTAAGAGTTTTAACTAGGTAAATATTTCGAACAAATAGTGTTTGATTAAAGCCAAAGCACCCTCAAACTCTCCTTTGTTCTCAAGTGAATCTAAAGCTAATGCACCAATTCACAAAATAAAGTATATTGTTTTTGAACGAAAACATTAAGGAAAAACGCACAACTCAATGTTGATTTTTATTTGACAAAACAATCTGTGTTGTTACAAAGAAATCTCAAGGCTATTTATAAAATAACCAAAGAATAAATCCTAACAACATTATGAGACTCAAAAACAAGAAAACACACGTGAAAATCAAGATAAAATTCGCCACCTAGGCTTTCTTATCCAAGTTGCATAACAAACTCAAGATAAGATTGCCACATCATCATTGCTTCTTAATCTCATCTTGCTAACAAACTCTAACTAACAAGATTCTATTCTAACAACTTGACTAATTAATTAATTAACAAGATAATCATCAAAAATACACTCAAAAATCACAGAAATTTTAAGATGCCCAAGATTCAAGAAAATCGTCCAAGAACTCGCCACTTCCTTGCACCGATTTCAAGAACTTCTTCCAATCTTCAAGAAATTCTTCAAGATTCAATCTTTTAATCAAGAAACCTTCAAGAAACCATTCTCCATGGACTTTAGGATGAATATGATGACCAAGACTCAACAAGAATTTAAAAACACTTATGCCTGAATTGAGAAAAACCCTAGACACTACAGTGGGAAAAAACCCATAGGCAAAACACATCTACTAAACACTATTAAAATCTTCTGGTGAGAAATTAATTGCATGTGACCATGCCCACATAAATGCTTGCCTTGGATGCACCCAATTGCCTTGTGTCACCAAAGGCCACCAATTCCCCTAATGTTGCATTGTTTTTAGCTGCATCCATCAAACCATAGAAGTTGTTTAGATATATACCTTGATTCATATCAATAAGCCAACTCCCACCTTTCTTTGGAACAACAACACTAGGCATTGCACATGGACTAGTGATTTTTCTCACGTATCCATTTTCCATTAATTCTTCAATTTTCTTTAATTTTTGTGTTTTTTTCAAGGCTATACCCATGCATAGCTATAAATTGTTAGGGATTTGAGCTCCTGGAATGAGGTAAATTTGGTGCTTAATTTCTCTATATAGAGGAAATATTGGTCACAAAATCATCTATTAAAACATTACTAAACCCCTTCATCAATGAATTTTGTGGTAAAACCTCTCTTTTTGCAACTAGCACATAAACCATATTACTTTAAGCTAATTCCCTTTCCAATTCTTTTTAACCGATTAGCAATACACCCCCTTCCTATTACTCATACTCCTATTTGGTTTTGGTTTTAGGTTGTCAAAGGTTTCAAGGAAACATGTTTATCAATTCCTTGTTTCTTGATGTGGATTTTGGTAATGAAACCACAAAACACAATAGGATTATAATCTAGTATCGATTTCTAGAAAGCAAAGCACTAAGAAAACAATTTTAGGTCAAACTAATTTATGAATTGATTAAAGCAAAGCACCCTCAATTCCTAAAATTATCCTCACAAGAGCTAAAGCCTAAGCACCACTCTTAGTTGTTTGAATTTCACTCACACACACGAACTTCTTAAGGGTTTTGTTTTGTTTGTAAAACAAATAAAAACAATTGTCAAAACAATTATCAAATTCAATTCCTAAATAATTATGAGTTTCTTACAAGATATTTATAATAAAACCCCCTAGCAACCTTGTAAAAACTTACAAAATCCATAAAAAAATATTTAGCAAATAAAAAAAACAAATTTTGGTCCCTCTAACTAACTAAAAAATGATTACCTAAACAATTTAATTTAGTGAAATATTTAATTTCCAGATATATAGTTTGTGGAAACATCCAAAAAACCCATGCAACAAATTTTATTGATTTTTTATTAGAGTTTCGCTTCAAAGTAGCCTGGATAAGNAGAAGTTGTTTAGATATATACCTTGATTCATATCAATAAGCCAACTCCCACCTTTCTTTGGAACAACAACACTAGGCATTGCACATGGACTAGTGATTTTTCTCACGTATCCATTTTCCATTAATTCTTCAATTTTCTTTAATTTTTGTGTTTTTTTCAAGGCTATACCCATGCATAGCTATAAATTGTTAGGGATTTGAGCTCCTGGAATGAGGTAAATTTGGTGCTTAATTTCTCTATATAGAGGAAATATTGGTCACAAAATCATCTATTAAAACATTACTAAACCCCTTCATCAATGAATTTTGTGGTAAAACCTCTCTTTTTGCAACTAGCACATAAACCATATTACTTTAAGCTAATTCCCTTTCCAATTCTTTTTAACCGATTAGCAATACACCCCCTTCCTATTACTCATACTCCTATTTGGTTTTGGTTTTAGGTTGTCAAAGGTTTCAAGGAAACATGTTTATCAATTCCTTGTTTCTTGATGTGGATTTTGGTAATGAAACCACAAAACACAATAGGATTATAATCTAGTATCGATTTCTAGAAAGCAAAGCACTAAGAAAACAATTTTAGGTCAAACTAATTTATGAATTGATTAAAGCAAAGCACCCTCAATTCCTAAAATTATCCTCACAAGAGCTAAAGCCTAAGCACCACTCTTAGTTGTTTGAATTTCACTCACACACACGAACTTCTTAAGGGTTTTGTTTTGTTTGTAAAACAAATAAAAACAATTGTCAAAACAATTATCAAATTCAATTCCTAAATAATTATGAGTTTCTTACAAGATATTTATAATAAAACCCCCTAGCAACCTTGTAAAAACTTACAAAATCCATAAAAAAATATTTAGCAAATAAAAAAAACAAATTTTGGTCCCTCTAACTAACTAAAAAATGATTACCTAAACAATTTAATTTAGTGAAATATTTAATTTCCAGATATATAGTTTGTGGAAACATCCAAAAAACCCATGCAACAAATTTTATTGATTTTTTATTAGAGTTTCGCTTCAAAGTAGCCTGGATAAGCTTTCCAACGCATATTCACAAGTCATTAAAATTCAATCCAACTATCCGTGAAAAATCGCATAATTCTGACAAACAACAAGTTCCGATTGTTGACAAAATACAAGAAAACTTCAAGAATTCTTTAAGAATGAATCTTTAATCAAGAAACCTTCAAGAACATGATCCTTACACATTTTAGATCAACAGTGACAAAAAACATCATTAAAGAAAAACAATTAGTGCTTAAAATGAGAAACCCCTGTGGTCTTATAGGAATAAACTCATAAGTAAAACCACCAATCACCTGGATGTGAATGACAACATATTAATCACATCAAACTCACCCTCTTAAAAATAACTTACCCCATGTTTTAGTATCCATGCAACCATCCATATTCAACGAACAAAAAATCCAATTTGAACTTGTCATCTTTATTCACTAATTAAGCACATCATCAGGAATGATATAGCCTAACATAATCACTTGTTCGGTCTTGTAACTACCCTTTTAAAACCACACAATTTATCACTTCATCCTCCCCTTCTTCGAAAAATAATTTGTTTTTGAATTTTGCCATTAGTATGGTGAAAATAATGAACAAACACCCTAATGTATTCAATGTTTTTGATATCATTGGTGTGTATAATAAAAGAATACACAAATGCTTCATCAATTACTTCATCCTCATATTCCAACATCAAAAGTCAATTAAATATAATATTTTCCTTTTGATTTTTGTTGATGGTTCTTCTTCAAAACTTTGGAGTTGATTGAAATATGTTAGTTATCTTCAAGAAAATATTCGTTGTCTTCCTTTATCACAAACGGAAAAAAGATAGTTGTTTCCCATTTCTTTCTTTTGATATTGTCCATAATTTCACATGAAAGTACAAATATGAAAACCCAACCTTAAAAACTTTTCTTTAGTTGAATGTTTACGAGATGTTCCTCAATATTTTGTCAACACTCGATCAAAATGTCAAACTTAGATTCGTAACCAAATTTCTGCCATGTAATTTTTGCTATGAACACTCAAAATTGTCCTGAATTTGATGACTTCACAAAGAATCACTTTGATCAGATAGTAAGTGACTTGGAAAAGTTCTATAATTTTTTAAGCATAAAGTAAATACCTAAACACCAAATTTCAAAAGCAGAATCTTTTAAAAACCTTTTGTAACGAAGGAAATACCACAAGTTCAATCTGACCCACAACACTAATTTTTCTATCTAGATTTTGCAAATTTTTTACAACCTTCTTTTCGAACCCACAACACCAAAAGTAGCACAAGTCTTCCATAGTAACTCAAAAATCTAACAAATCTTGAAGTCGAATGACCATTAATGAGAGAACCAAAAGTTGATATGAATTTTTAGTAATGAAACCACAATAGGATAGAAACTAGTGTCGATTTCTATAAAGCATAACAACAAGAAAACGATTATAAATCAAATAATTTATGAATTGGTTAAAGCACAACACCTAAAATTCCTAAAACTATCCTCACAAGAGCTAAATCCTAAGTACCACTCGTATTGTTTGAATTTTACTCACACACATGAAATTATCTAGGTTTTTGTTTTGTTTGAAAATCAAATAAAAAAATATTGTCAAAGCAATTATGAAATTTAATCTCTATCTAAGTATCAGTTTGTTACAATATATTTATGATTAAATTTGCTAATAACCTTATAAAAACATAACAAATCCATTAAACTTTAGCAAATAAAACATCAAATGTTCGTCCCTCTAACTAACCAAACAAATCATTATCTAAACAACTTAATCTAGTGAAAATACCTATTGGCAACTGTACAGTTTGTGAAAACCTCCACAAAACCCACACTCCAAATTCTATTGATTTTTACATATATTGATCCTTGAGATTAGACTAGATAAGATTTCCAATACTTATTCACTTGTCTCCAAACTCCAAGACAATTGTTTGTGAAAAAACAAGTAAATCAGACAAATCGCAAGTTTTGAAAAGTGACAAACTTCACCAACTTCAAGATCTCTTAAAGTTCGAATATTTTAATCAAGAAAACTTCAGGAGCATAATCCTTAAGCATTGTAGACTAAGAGTGACAAAAAATATCGTCAAAGAAAATTAATTAAAGCCTCAAATGAGGAAAATCTCGTAGTCACAATAGGAAAAAACCTATAAGCAATACCATCAATAACTCGGATGCGATTGATAACCGTATATTCACATCATACTCCCCATCCTTAAAAAAGTTACCCCAATTTATAGTATTCCTGAAACCATCCATACTTGATGATAACATATCCAATTTGAAATTCCCATTTTTGTTCACTAATTAAGCACAACATAAGGAATAACCCAACGTAATCACTTGTTCGGTGTTGTAAATACCCCTTTAAAACCATATTATTTTTCACATAACTTCTTGATCTCATTAATTCTATCATGATCTACTTAACAGGATATGACACGCATCCATATGGCATACATCACATAAAAACCTTTCCATATATTGATTAATTTTGAAAAAAAATCAAGGCTTGTTTGTTTATGTAAACGTCGTTTGTGTTGCAAAGCCAATGTAATTTGTATGGAAAGGGTGAACTTGGGTTGGATGGTTTAGTTTTTCAATCAACAAGGTAGAAAACACATTAGTGCAACTTCTATCCCTTATATATTGCATGAAGTCACATAAATATTCTTACGCTTACTTTCCTCAATTGGTGTTGCCTCTTAGGCAATAACACCCATCTTAGAACAATGCTTTCTCCCTTATATTTAGCCACGACCTCTTCAATTTCCTCTTCATACCGCCCTCATCATGTCTACCATGTTCTTGCATCTGTTGAATCTTAGAAACTATGACCACTCTAGAATTAGGATAATGTGATTGATGTATCCATAACCTTGCATTGAAAACAACTCCTTTGATCCTTTGGTACATTGTTAGGCTTAGTGGTAGATCCCCTATCTCTTATCATTGGCTTACCTAGGGTTTTCTAATATAGCAAAGTAAATTTTCGTACTCAAACGCACAAACTCCATTTCCTTTGTATGTTCAAAAGTTTTGAAGAAAGGTTTAGTCTTGCTTGTCACTTGCCCCTCAACTCTACCTTAAACATACCCTTAACAGTCTAATAGTGTTTCAGTTCAACTTTATTTAAATCCATATACAAAACAATCTTCCTAAGAAAGTTATGTTAGATTTTGATCAATATAAAATTTATTCTCCATATTTAATTACTTGGTAAGGATTGAATGCGGAAACGTACCTGATTTCATGAGTAGTCTTCAATCAAGTTCCTTATGGGTTTTGAGTCTTCCAATACTTACACTCAACAGGATTTCCTCTCTACCTGATGGGATGTAATTTGAGAGTCTATTGTATGTGTTGTACAAGGGACCATAACCTTAGATGTCTATTTATAATAAACTCCCTTTCATTATCCGTCCATCATGTATTAAGAAAAGGCCCAATGATCTCTACGCCGTTTAAACCCATTCTCTATAAAAGACATAAATAAACCCAGCTATAAATTTATTGGATCACTTTATAGGGCCAAACTTAATGATATCGTATTAGTACCATTATAACCGAATAATACAACATATCAATTATATTAGGTCCACAATTCTAACAATCTCCCACTTGCACCAATAAAAGTGTATATAATAATTGTATTTTACTTTATTAATTACTTTATGAGCTCAAATGCTATCAATTCAAATTGTTTTTAAACAATTCGATTCATTGGTTATATGAACAAAGGATCAAAGCGATCTATGTTACTTCCATAATATTGTAACTAGACCTTCAATGGTCACAATGTCAACATAGCTAATGACATGAATCAAGTATAGGTGTGTAGTATGGAAATTGCACTAAAATGTGATCCAATAATGCCTATTTCCAACTGGTCCACTTAACACTTTAGTGAGATTAATAATATAACCAAAATAACAGAGTAAACCAAATTGTATACTTCATTTCTGCAGAAAATATCCTTATAACCAAAATATTCAAATATATCTTTATGTCATATAATAAGCACCCATAGGAAAAATTCCCACTGAAACTGAATTTCCTTAGGTGGAATGATGCCCAAAATGTGCACTTAGCTTATGAAATACATAGGTTATAAACCTTAGTAAGAGGATCCCTAATTATGGAGTTTGTGCTAATGTGTTTTAAAGGCAATTGTTTAGTCTTAACTCTTTTCTTCATAGCTCTAAAACTGTTGTATTTATTTTGTCATCCAAAATTCAGAATGGTCTTTCAAAACCATTTATTATGCACACATTTGTGACCAAAAACTCTTAGCCATAAAGCATGGTTAAATGCCTTATAATAAGCTATGAATTCTACTTCTGTGAAGTAACTTTAAGAGATTATCTAGCCCTTTTGCAATGAAATGCATCTTTAGTTATGAAAAACATATATCCTTATGTGGATTTCAAGCTATCTTGATATCCAACAAAGTTGGATTATGATACCAAATGATTTCAACTTGATCTGAACTTCTATAGGTGAGCATATAATTATTTGTTCTCAACAATTAATGCATAATTCTTTAGATTTTCTTGAAGTATGCAATCTTTAGATTTCATATACATTTGCCTAATACCCCAACAATGTATGCAATACCTGAATGTTTGCGAACTTAAGCATACATTAGATGTCTTATAAGGGGTCCTTTGCATTTCTTTATTCAAAATCATTCTATGGTCATTGAATGAGACGGTATATGTCTCTCTTAACCATATAAGTATTACCTGATTTGAAATAATGTATGACATTCTTTTTCAAAGCCTTCTCATATAACCCTTTTGTTATAGAACAAGAGTACTTTGAAAGTAATCTTGTAAATTTTGTATACCCAGCACAAAAGAGGTGTTCACAAGATCTTTCTACTTAAGCGCTTTTAAAGAAGTTTATTGGTTTCATGCGATATGCATATATCATTGGTGGCAAGCAATATTTCATCAACATATAACACCAGGAAAATATACCTTACTCCCACTGAACTTATGTTAAGCACAATCATCAACTAAATTTGCCTCAAAACCATGAGATATGATAACTTGATGAATCTTAAAGTACCATTGATGGAAAATTTACTTGAATTAATAAATGGATTTTTTTAGTTTGCAAATCATTTTATTTAATCAATTGAAACAAAGATTTATGGTTATTGCATGTAAATATTTTCTGCAATGTAACCATTAAGAATTGTTGATTTAAAAATCCATTTAAAGTAGTTCAATATCAAAGTCACTAGTGCCATCATTAGTTTAAGGAGTCTTTAGATGAAGCCGGAATATAAGTCTCATTTTAAACAATGTCTTCCTTTTAAGTACAATCCTTTAACAAGATGAGCTTGATGCATCTTATCACATTGCCTATTAAAATCCAAAATGGTCATAAATTTTCATTTACTACCATTAGGTTTCATACCTTCTGACAATGGAATAAGGTCCCAAATGCCATTGCCCTTCATGGACTTCATTTCTTATTTACGAAATTAATCCCCTCTTGAGAGTTTGAGATGTCAAAGGATTGATGAATATTGATAGAATCATCATCTATCATTGCATTGTCTAAATCTTTTTGCTAAAGAAAAACAATGTCCTTATCAGGAATTACACTTCTTCTTTCTCTAGTAAATCTCCTTAATGACACTTGTTCTTGAGGTTTGTTGAGTTTTTTCATTAACAATATCCTTGTTTTCCCTTCCAAACTCAACATCCTCAAAGAGTAAGACATTTCCCATCAAAAGATATCTAGCAGTGGGATCATAAAACTTTTAACCCATATACCTCTCAAGGTTGTAGCCAATAAAGTAACAACTACTAATTCTAGATTTCTAGAATCTAGTCTCCATTTGTTTGGATAATAAGGCCTTACCTCAATTGGTCAACCCCATATATGAAGATACCTTACACGGAGTTTTTTCTCAGTCCATAAATCATAAGGGTTTTAGAAGTTGTCTTAGTTGGCACTTTATTGAGAACATAGGTTCTGGTCTTTAATGTTTTTTTTACCTAGAGTGATTATGATAAAATAGCATGGCTTATCATGTTTTTCACCAAATTCTTTAGAGTTCTATTTTTGTCTATCAATAACACCATTTATTTGAGGATTTTCTAGCATGGTACATTGATGGAAAAAGCCTCTAGGAAATGAGCCAAAGGTCATGGACAACATTCACCTAATCAGTCATTTCCTGCCATGTATTAACACTTCACCATGAGATCTAAGTTTCTTAATTCTTTTGCTAAGTTGATTTTCAAATTCAGCTTTTATAAGATTTGAACATGTCCAGTACTTGAGATTTCTTATCAATTAGACATAGGTAGCCATAATGAGGATGATCGTCTATGAACATAACAACTATTATTGTCCATTTTCGGAAACCATATGGAATGGAGCACCAATGTCTTTATGTTTGTTTTAATACATAGAGCTCGTTTGACTCCTATATCCTTTTTTTTTAGTTTTCTTTCCCTTGATAAACTTAATGCAAATATCAATTTAGGAAAAACAAGGAAATGATGCATAACTCTAACACAAAACCATATAAATTTTTTTTTAGAAATATATCCTAAACGTTTGTGCCACGGTGAAGAGAAAGTTTCATATGTTAATTTTCTTTTAGTACCACAAAATTTGTCAAATAAAAATTCAGTAGGTGGCCAACAACAAAGCAAATTTAGGCTATTATATCTTAATAAAGAAGCAAAACTAACCAACTTTGAATTGTGAAAGGACTAAATTTGTTGTTTCCAAAAATAAAATGATAATAACCAGATTTATCGTCCGAATTGGAAATGAAAACCAAATTCCACCTCAAAAGTAGTAAATCCAAATCTTTTCACATCCAAATAATTAATGGTCTTTGATAATAACCTAAAATATTTATCGCATCAACCTTAACTGTCTTGTCATCACCATATTGATGTATCTTTCAACATCACTTGACTTTTGAAAGTTCAAACTACTTTACTTAGACATACTAACGTGAGAATTCTAGTTACCAAGTGTGTTCTGGTACTAAATTTAAGTTAATCTTCAAACAGACAAAAGAAAGAAACACTCCCTTATGACATGTCATGTGTGACATTTAGCAAATTATTGTTTCTTCCTACATGTGTCATCCCACCACAATAGAAGCAGCAAAAATAAAAATCCTTATTTCAAACCTTTGTTTAATTTATTCCTCATGATGATTCGTTTGTAACTTTAAGACTGCATCCTTACCCTTATTTCTCTACTTTAGGTTCCTTCTTTCTTTATTCATTAAGGAAATAAAACCACTCAAAGAGTAATTATTTCCACCCTTTTGATTTTAATAAAAAAAAACAAGTTCAAAAAGGAACAATTTAACATCCTTTAATTCCGATAAAGTGCCCTTGAATGATTTCAGAATTGCATGTTTGATGGTCATAATAAGACTCATGCACTTTTGAACGTTCTCATTTCTCTATTATCCCCTTTCATAGGAGGAGTTGGAATCCGTATGAGTAATAGGACGTTCAAACCTTATAGCAAGTCTAGATCAATGTAACCAAAAACTTTTATAGTGTGTCAATAGATGTGATATTGGCATACTTATTAATTTAAGAGAACAAACACAAACTTATTATGACAGCAAATCTAATTATTACAAGAGACCTAGCACAACACCAATTTTTAGTCTTTAAATAGAAAAATTGATTTATAAATGGTCCTCTTGGTGTAGTAATCAAATATTAACAATAAATTCATGTCAAATACTTAGTCTGTCTTCGGACCGACTTGATATTCACGTGGAAAAACTTATAGTTGGTACATATTTATTACCAATAGCATATTTCATTTCCAGATAATCTTCCTTTGGGCCGACTATTATTCACATGAAAATTAATACACACAATCATCTCAATATTTTAAATTAATCAATCTAGTAAAAGAGGTTACTTTGGTAACATGATACTTCAATTAATTAAATTAAAATATGAGACAAACTTTATAAATCAACTTGCCAAGAATGTAATCATTATTTAGTCTTTAATCATATAAGAAAAAATATATATAATTTTCAGTCGAACAATAATCTTCCTTTTGGTCGTTTATCATTTGCATGGAAATTAAAAATATACAACCATCTTAATATGTTAAATTAATCAATCTAAATAAAAGAGACTACTTTGGCAACATATTACTTTAATTAATTAATTTAGAATAAGAGATGAACTTTATAAAAAAATTTTAAATAAATATTGAATCTAAATTCATTCTTATTTTAAGCAATGAATATTGAACATGGAGCAATCAACTAAGTATGTTGATTTATAAGGCAAGCAATTATCAACCGTAAAGGCCAATAAAATTAATCCGAAACTTAATGGATCAATAGTAATGATCAATTGTTCATGTTATATCCGAAAAACCAAACTACAGAAAAACTAACAAAAATTGATTGACAATTGCAAACTGAAAGCTAATCAGAATCTAAAATGTAAGTTATTGAGAATAGGATAATAGCATGAATTAACCTAAAGATAGTTACAACCAATTACGAAATAGAAAAATTACAACAAACATACGTGTGCATTTTGGTTAGGGATTACCAAAAAGAAACCAAAAAACAATAATTAAGCAATAACACCCCCCCCCCCAAAAAAAAAAAAATAAAAAAATAAAAATAAATAAAAAGCAAAATATATTGAACAGAATTGGAATTTCACTCAAACAATGAGAAAGTACCGAAGGAGTTTATCAAGTCAATTTCAATTAAACCTTATCTTTAACAAAACATAAGTTGCCAAAATAAACCAAATAATCTAATATGAAGGAGGCTCAAGATGCCACTTATTAGATTTAGATCAATATAAACTTTAATTTCTATATTAAATTACTCGGCAAGAATTGAATGCGGAAGTGTACCTGAATTCATGAGTAGTCTTCAACCAACTTCCTTATGGGTTTTGATTCTTTCACCACTTACATTCTATAGAATTTCCTCTCTGCATGATGGGATGTAATTGAGGGCTATTTTATGTGTTGTACTTGGGACTATAACAGAGAGGAAATTCTATAGAATGTAAGTAGTGAAAGAATCAAAACCCATAAGGAAGTTGGTTGAAGACTACTCATGAATTCAGGTACACTTCCGCATTCAATTCCTTTTTTTTCTTTCTTTTTGTTTTTAGTCAACTTGCCCTAGGATCATCATCAATTGATTTTTATTATTATTTTTTTTTTATCAAATTGTGATGATAAACATTCACATGTTTGCTTGTAAGTAACTTAACTACTGTAACAAATTCCTAAAGCTTCCTTAAAACTTCCTAAATTAGTTAGGATACTATACTAATTATCTCAATATAAGCCGGCAACTAACGAACATGAAGTACTCATCTTGCCTAAAAAAACCCAAAAATCATCCGAAAACTCACATCTTCCTTTAATATGAATTTGTGCCTTTACAATTGAATTTTAGGAACTGTTCAAGAACAGTTTCTTTGAAGAAAGTATTCTCCTATCCATGTAGAACATTTATTTTGAAAACAAATAAACTACACAACAATAATGTAAGTGAACGCAAGAAAATAAAATCATTTATTATTTGAAAAATGTGTTTTAAAGTCTCAATCTCATGATTAAAAGACTATGCATAATGTAAATGAAAGCAATAAAGTGGACTTCTAAATGAATGAACCCTTGAATGTGACCATGAAATTTGTTATTTGTAGCCTTAGATTTGAAGGATCTTATGAGCATTAATTCTCCATGAATTATTAGATCTCCCATGTTGCATTGTCCTTGTAAACTACCATCAAACAATCAAAGTTTACCTGACTTAAACTCATATCAACAATTATGCTACATGAGCTTAATGACTTAAGCCTCTTCAATTTCTTATTGCAGGCAAAATCTCTTCTTGACAAGAACATGTTGCAAGAAATTATTGATCCACAACTTGTTGAGGGCTTTGACACTGATCAAGTAAAATTGCTTGCAATGACAGCCAACAAGTGCATAAATCAATCCTCAATCGAGCGACCTGAAATGAGTGAGGTATGTACCCCTAACAAATGACACCATTTTATGTGCACGATATGGTAACCCAACATAGTTGTTATCCCTTTTCTTCAAAATGAGGAAATAAATAAAAGTTTCAAGCTGTATGAACAGGATGTAAACCCCAAAAAAACGGAAAAATAGATGACATAAGAAAAGTTAATACGTAATATAAAGAGAGAAAAATATATGTTTCTGTGCTTGACCAAGGTGATTGCATGTACAACCCCACCAGCTTCAAGAAAAGAGTGATCTTGCAATTAAAACTAAAATATTGATAGTATTCTAAACAAATTTTAATTTAAATAATATCACTGTTTCTTCTGAAAATAGTCTAATCTCATATAATTTTTTTTAAAATATTCCCACAGTTAGTTATAATCGTATGATTTTGGTCCTTTTAAATGAAAACTTAAAGGGTAGGCAATTTAGTATTTTCTTACCTCAATTTTGTATTTCGTATATAATTTACCTTCATTTATTCAAGCTTTTCATCTTCAAAAATTATTTAGCGTTTATGTTTTAAAATTTGAGTTGCAAGTACTACATACAATAGAGCTGACAAGAAGAAAAAACATATATATTTCCTAATAAGAGCAATTACTCATCAACAAGGTTTATGAAGTCAAATTTTCTATCTTGTTAACGCAAACTTATTAGTCAATTCCAATTACAGTTATTCAAAACCCAGAACATTCATGCTAGCATAAAACATCAAAAAAGAAAAATTACCTAAGGGTTTACAGGAGTCTTATGCACAATTAAAAATACAAACCATGCGTAACTATATGGAATCAAATTCATGACATTTGAAACAAAATGTGAAAGTTTAACCACCAATCCATAATAAATTTGATGTTTAATATTTTAAAAAAAATGGATAATAAAGTTTTATAATCATATGGTGTGAGCTTTTGATTTGTATCGCTTATTCACTTGCACCAAAATTATGACATTGTTTTTTTTTATCCCAAGTCCTTTATAGTTGTTTTGCTTTTTTAATTAATAACTTATCACATTACAAGTTGCAACCGTTGCAATCTCATTTCGCTCTAAATAAAACACATTATGAAAAACAAATAAAAGCATATTTGATAATTGTAGCTGATCCCAGGCATTGCCAAGACCAAAATTCTAATTGTAACATCATAATGAGGAAATTAAAATTAAAAACCCATAACATGTTAAGTCGAACAGTAGTAAATTTTGGGGAAGAAGTGCAGTATTGACGTGATTTTTTAGGGGAATTAGTTTGAAGAGGTAATTCCACCATGAGGGAAATGATTCAACTACTGTTAGTAACAACTTCTAAAATGGAGAAAAAACAAGGAAAAAAGAAAAAAAAATTAAAGATTGGAGTATGTTAGAGGGATCCTCTGATGTGAATTTTGTTATAGACAAACGCCACTCACACAAAGGAAACTTAGACTTCAAATTTGATAAAGCCACGCACCACAAATCTGAACTTCTAAGGCGAATAATTAGTAGAATTTGATTAAAGCAAAGCACCCTCAAATCCTAAGAACTATCCTCACGTGAGATAAAGCACAAAGCACCACTCACTCAATCGAATTTCTCACAAGAAACTCTCAAATTTTGTTTACTTCGTGAAACAAGGAAAACCGGAAAACTTATGTTTTTCAATCACTCAAATCTGAATTTTATTGATGTATTTTACATCCTATTTATGCTAAACATATCACACAATATTCAGAATCCTAAACATATCCTAACTACCTTAGATATATGGTTATAACAAACTAAGATTAGGATAACAAGAAAATCTTATCAAACCGGATACAATATTGCACCAAATATTTTGTAATCTGATTTCTAGTCTAAATCTTAGATATTTTGCAAATCAAATCTAGACACCATATTTCCGAAAC
>PYUH01000257.1:454657-489169 GCA_016808085.1 Suaeda aralocaspica | reverse complement strand
TTCTCGTTGATTTTTGTTGGACTTGCGATTTCAAGAACTTCAAGAAACTCTTCAAGATTCAATCTTTATTTCAAGAAACCTCCATTTTTGTGTTTCTCATGCTTGATTCCATCAACCTTGACTCATAAACTAATCAAGAAAATAACAAAACACCATATGGTAAAACCCTATCAAATGACGTGGGAAGAAAACCCATATAGCTCAACATTTTTAAACTACTAACTTATATTGTCTTGAAAACTATGTGATTAAGCTTGTACATGTCACCATGCACACGTAAAAATCCACCCTAGACAACCCAAGAAGCCTTGTGTCTCCATAAGCCACTAACTCTCCCATGGTTGCATTTTGTTTTCCTCCTTCAATCAAACCCAAACCCTCGAAATTTTGCTCATTGATATGCGTATCATCCTCATTATGGCGAAATTGCAAAACTAAAGCTTTGTAAACTTATATACTACTTCCGTTTCACATTAGATGAGTTTTTTTTTTTTTTTTTTTACAAAATTAGAGTGGGATTATGTAGTGTGAAGGGATTTGGGTTATTGAGAAGCAACATTTTGGTCTATATAATTCTTAAGGTTCTTTAACCTTGTTATTTAGCTAAATTTTTTCAAGATGTTGCTTATAAAGCTTATTGTTAAAAATCCATTAAATAAAAATGCCAAACAAGTTAGCAAACTCTCTTGACCTTTGTAGTCTTGTTATAGGTTAGTTTTGTTAACAAGCCGATACAAAAAGATACGAACAACAGATGGAATCTTTTTTGTTTTTTTAATTTTGAAATTTGTCAAAAGTGGTAATGTTTTAAGAAGATGACAACGAAAATGTGCAATCAGATTAAACTAACTTCTCCTATTCTGAATTGATTCTTCTCTTTGTGCTTTAGTATTTAAGCACTCCATAACCTATTTAATATCTTGATTGAGTGAATATATTAGCCTTAGAACTCACATGATTTACGGCTAGTAAATATTGTTAGTGTACTCGTATTTTTTATAAAAAGTGACTTTACTTCAAATATTAATAGTATGCATTCCAAATGATTCATACTTTGTATGACATATAAATATTAAACTTAATTTTTTGAAATGATAATGTTGCTTTAATGTTATAAACATTCAAATTTGTCACAAGACATATACGATGTTCGCTTCAAATAAGATGCGTGATAGATTTAGAATTTAACACTTATTATTTATTAGACTGTATATGACTTTTATGATTTATAAGTAAGGAAAATATAGTTATGTTGAATCTTGTTTGTTTCGCCTCACTGTCTGTATATGAGTATTTATTTTTTATGATACATAAAAATGATAATAAAAATTTCTCACCAGGAGCTAATAGAAGAAAGTGTTTAATCAAAAATTAGAATATAAATATTTTTTATGAGAAGCAAAAATTGATTTATCTCAATTTTTTTAATAACAGATATTTACCTCTTAAAATCTCATAATATACTTTATAATAATAATAATAATAATAATAATAATATAGTATCGTTGCTATTGTTGTTGTTGTCTTCATTATTATTTTACTATTTTCTAATGTTGGAAGCTTACTAGTGCCTAACTTTTGCCCCCCACAAATTATCCAATTTATTTTTTCCTTTTAACCTCAACCCATTAAAATATATTCTTATTGAGAGGGAGGACATAACTCAATTGGTTAAAGATACCTTCTTAATTCAAGCAGATCATATGATGGATTTTCATCACGTGCCCTTTTGGCTTACATAATGTTTCATATTCACTAGTTTGTAAATTGACTATTTTTGAAACACACGCTCAGAAGTGTATATAACTCTATCTTCTAAAATCTCTCACCTTATTTACGTTAGTAATATTTTTTTCGTCTTCTAATATTATCACATTAGCCAAAACTTATTATATGGAAGATATTTTGTATTATTATTTATTAAGTTTTTTATCTTTAAAAACATTGACTATTTTGTTATGTAGTGCTTCATTTTCTTTATTATTTCTTGGAACTATTCTTTTTCTTAAATTTGATTCGACTAAATTGCTTATGTGGCATGATAATTATTTTAAACAAATAAAAAACAATTATTATGAATATGACTGGTCTAGAGTAGATATAAAAAAAAATATAGCAACCTAATGCTCTTAGATATTTTACTTTAGATATATATTTGTCTTGAATTGAAATCTGTACAATTTTCATATGGTATAAATATATTTAACAAAAGATATATTTGATAAAATTAATATATATTTCAAAATATTCACATCAACATACAACTCTCATTTAATTTTTTTTTTTTTACATATATATATATATCTCAAAGTGTTACAACTTTTGACATTCAAATCTTTGAACAAATCACATATTAATTTTTAAAATATAATATTTTTTAAAAATAAAAGTATATTTATCTTTTTTTTATTTGTAAATAAACATTTGTGTCATCCTTTTATGTCTCATTAAATATCTATTAAGATAACAATATTTTTTTTAGCAAAAATTACTTTCAATAACCACACCTTTCACAACTATGAAAATAACAGTCTAAACTTTTCATTATCCCATAATAGTCCAACCTTTTGACTTATTATTCAACCAATGGGCCTTTTTACCTTCGATCACCAGCTGTAGTGATAATTATCCCTATAAATCATCTCTTTTACTCTCCTTCTCTTCATCACCACCCACCACGTACTTACCTGAAATTTATACTATACTTTGTTCCCAATCCTATCCTTAACCCATCTCCTCCTAACCTCCACCCCTTCCTTTATCCCTCCCTCTTCCCCTCCACCTCCACCGCTCCTGTCTGCCCCTCCCTTTTCCCCTCTTCTTCCACCTCCACTTCTACATCCCGAAACTCTAATCTCACATTTCCTCTCTCTTTCTTAACCTAAACTCCTCCAAAAATAGCACAACTATATATTTTTGGAACAAACTTAGTTCGATTTCAATGAAGGGACTCGTGCTGGAAATTAATCAAATAATAACAACATCATTAAATAGGCGCAAATGACAAATCAAAATCTAATTATTAATATTAAAAATCATGGATGTAAAAAAAAGCGTTAATTAAACTAAGCCCTAAAAAAATAATCATATTATCATGAAACATTTCAACTCCAATTCAATTTCATCACCACCAGGGCCGTTTCTAGGAATTTAGAGGCCCGGGGCGAATTGTTAAATATGGGCTCTATATAAATTATTTGACAAGTATTATTGGTGTTTTTTTTTATATAGTAATATAGTATGACCAAAAAACGCATGCAGAAAAATGAGAACATTACTTAATGCTAAACAATATCTTAATTTATTTAGAAAAACAAAATTCGTCTAAAGATAATTATCGGAGTAACAATAGACACAATATGTGCATAATACATTAAGTATGTAATAGATTCTTATTAATTTTACTCCTTCCGTTGCAAATTAATTACTCGCTACGTTAGGGTTTTCGGCACTATTCACAGTGTAACTTTGACTCACAGATGGAGGAAGTGTATGGAGTGTTTTGAAAAAAAAAATCCTTTTACATTAATACAAGTAATGCGTAATATTTATCTTTTACAACAGGTTAATGTAAATAAATCATTTATTTATTTATTTATTATTTATTAATATAGAGTCTAAACAAGATTTGGATCAAGTAAAAACTAAAAATAGATATGAGTAGATTATAACTTAATTAAAAAAAAATTTGAGAATTTATT
The DNA here is from genome assembly GCA_016808085.1 of Suaeda aralocaspica. NCBI lineage: Eukaryota > Viridiplantae > Streptophyta > Magnoliopsida > Caryophyllales > Amaranthaceae > Suaeda > Suaeda aralocaspica. Next base: position 485,468 of record PYUH01000257.1, on the reverse strand, counting down.
GAAAGTAAATGAAAAAAGGTTATTTTATTGATGAAATTATAAATAAGATTTAGTATTAATAGGGATTTAATGTGGAGTGAAAATTGGTAAAACTAGCAATAGGTTATAGGGATTTTTGTAAATGAATAAAAATGAATTAGTTAGACAATTTTTAAAAAAAGTTAGGAAAGATGAAAATTGGTGGGCTTAGGAATCGAACCCAAGTACAACCTTGGGATTCATGCAATATGTTGCACTTCCTACCACTGAGCCATGTACATTCAAGTGAAACATTATACATAACAAACATATATAAACTATATTTGCTTCTTGCGTGGACTTCAAATTTTTTGGGCCCTGGGCGTGGGCCCCGCTTGCCCCGTCCCAGGGCCGGCCCTGTTCATCACTACACTCAATGAGCAAAACAAAGTCATTCAATGTACTACCTCCGTTTCCTATTAATTGTAACAATTAGGTATTATTTGTGAGATATAAAATATTCAATTGTTGCAACTAATTGGAAACGGAGGTAGTATGTAATATAGTCATTTGACTAAAAATAATCAAAATTAAACAACACATGTATTTTGGGCGTACAAATTCGAAACGGTTCACCATCGTTTTTGTTTTTTTTTTTTTTTGGGGGGGGGTTTTGTGTGGGATTTGTGTGTGGGGGGGATAGGGTTGACTTCAAGGGTTTGCAATTGTTTTGGGTCGAATTTAGGGGGTTGTTAGTGATGAGTTATGGTGATAGATTTATGAGCTATAATGGAGAGAGGCATTAATAGATTTGGTGGTGGGTTAATTTTGATGTGTGTGATGTGTGTGTGTGTGTGTGTGTGGGGGGGGGGGGTTATTGGTGTTGGATGATGGGTTGATGGTGGATGGTCGTTGATGATCATACTAAATGGAGAGAAAAAGAGATCAGAGAGAGAGCGCTTTAGGTTGGAGAAAGAATGTTTTTGTACAAATAAAAAAATAAAAGGTGATCACCAATCATATATACTAAAGCATGTTAAATTTACCGAGCTATTATATAAGTCACCAACTAACTATTAATCTTCTTCATCCACCATTACCGACCACCTAACTATTAATCTTCTTCATCCACCATTACCGACCTACGATTACTACTTATCCACCATCGCAAATCCGTAGCACCACCACTTACCCCTTCTATTTCGTTGCCCACAATCACGTCTATCCCACCACCACAAACTTCATATTCGTCACCAGCAATCACCACCACAAACATCTTTTCCATCATCCACCACCACAACCACCATCGATATGAACCTCTCTTTTTCTTCTCTTGCCACAAACCTAGATTCGAATAAGTATCCACCATCATGACAAACCCATCCAAGTAAACCATCCAACATCAACAAAAACACATCGACCCCCATATTCAATCCATCCACCAAAACAAACTAATATTATGATAAGGTTGAACACCTTATTCAAACTCAGAAGAAGGCAATATAAGAAAACTTGCAGCATAAGAAAGAGAAGAAGAAAAGAAGAGGGAAGGGAGAGAAGGGAGAAGAGAATATTTAGAGAGAGAAGATCAGTGTAATTTTATTCCTCCTTCAAATTACAACTGAAATCCCTATTTAAAGCCCATTAGAGCTTATTACAGCCACATAAAAATGCCAGCTCACCAAGTTTGTTACAAAGCAAAACAAACTCAAAACAGAAATTAAAAACAAAATATTAAAGGAAACAACCCAACTAAATTTCCCGCCAAAACTGAAATTATAGAAATCCCACTGTATCATATTAGCTAGATTTTGACTCTAATAAATTGAATTTGAAAGTTGTTGGGTCAAATTGGCTGCTGTTAGTGGTGGTGGGTTGTAATTAAGGGTCAATGACAAAGTTGTTGGTCGAATTTGGTGAGTAAATGAGTGGAGGTGGTTTTGGTCGAATTTGGTGAGTGGTTTAGTGACAGTGGCTCTGGTCAATTTTGGGTGAGTTGTGGTCAAAGTGAATACCGAATATTTGGGTGAGTGATGGTTGAAATGGGTGGTCGGTGGTGGTGGTTTCGTCGATTGGTGTTGTGATATGGGTGGCTGGTCAAATCTGATGGTCGCTGTTTTTGTAGTTGTAGGTTGGGTGATGGTGAATGTAGGTGTTAGTGGTCGTTAGTATTAGGGTGGGTCATGTTGGAAATATTAATACAAGTATTGCATTGGTGTAGAGTAGTAATTTGGTAGCTGCATAAATCCTCTTGCCAGATGCAATTGTTGCATTTAAAAAAGAAATAGAGTATTTAATTTTTAATATCATCTGCTACTTAATTTAATCACTAAAAATATCTTTTTTTATCAATCAGATTATCTTACTAACATCTTGGTTAAGAATTTTTTTTCATTAATTTATTAAATATCATCGGCTAAATATGCTAAGTTGATGTTACATATTTATCAATGTTTAAAACTAATTTATTATCTTATATATAACTAGTTTAAATCTCATGCTATGCACGGTTTAATAAATTAATTTTTCAACGAAATACAATAGAATATTGTATTTATTATCTTATAATATGTGGTTTTAATTATTTTATAAATAAACTATTTTTATTGTAGAGTTATTGTTATTATTATTACTATTATTATTATTATGACACGTGTTAATTACATCATTTTAATAAAAAAGTAGAATGTCTCTTTCGCGGCTACATATTTGATTAGAAATTATAAGATACTATAGAGTATACTGCCTCTTTATCATATTAGTTGCGACATAAAGTAGAGAGGTAAAATAATAAATCGTTGCAATTGATATGATACGGAAGTAGTATAAAGTATATTAAAATTTTAGGATATTTTATACGTAAATTTTGAGAAAGTTTTATTGGGCATGCAAAAATTTATAATAGGTTAATATATGACAAGAAGCACATTTAATGGTTGTTACTTTAGTTATTAGTATAGATATAGATTCATCTAATTAAGTATGTGGCTTATTAATAATTTATCATAATTAACAAAAATTAATCATCCTTTTGAACATTATTGGTCTAAAAAGAATTAAATTCTATATGGCACTTTATATGCTCCCAAATAATTTGTGAATGTCCATGTTTCAACCAAAGGCAAAATTTTGTTCATTTGAGTCCAAATACTATATTATTATTTAGCGCAATATGGTAGAAGTGTTGTACAACCTAATCCAGATTTTAGACAATTTCAAATAATTTTAGACAATGTAAATATTCAAGACAATCAGATACAGATTATAAACAAGTTCAAGCAAGTTTTAAACAAGTTCAAGCAGATTTTTAAACAAGTTGAACCGCATATTACAAATTGAAATCTATAAAAAAAATACAAGTGAAAATGAAAGTGAAATTAAGTAAGTTAATATACTCTATATAGTTCTTTTGCAAGGAAATAAGTGCTAAGTCTATGATTATAATATAGTTGTTAGTCCAATATAATTTATATTCCAAAAGGAAGCCCAAAACAAGAGACCCATTTAGGATTGTACTAGTATTTAAATTAGGAAAACTCTTCTCATTCTTTTATATGGGATATGATGGTATTAAATAATCATATGCTGTTTTAAATAGGTTCACACAAATTTTACACACTTTTATGCACATATTACAAAATTGTGTGCAGATCATACTCGTATGGCAATCACACGAGTTTGACTAAATACCTACTCAGCAAAGAAAGTATTGGGTGAAACTCATTGAACCGAAAGTTATAATACGACGAGATTATCTCAAAACAATGTTGTTATATTTGGATGAAAACTTTCAATTTTTATGTAGGTAATTCTTAGAGGGGAAAACTCAAAAAAAAAAAAAAAAAAAAAAACACCTCTTGCTACATTCCCTTTTAAAAGACCTATCTTTTGATTAATATATAACAAACTAATTTAATACTTCCATTTTCTTCGAACGTACCAGGTGACTTACGACCTAAAGTATAGAAAATTAGTGATAAAGTAGGTATTCCCCAAGCTAGAAGGGGTACTTAACTTCATTTATTTGCTTTCTTTATCTTCAGAAATTATAGGTAAACTAGTAATTTTGATTCCCTTTGAATTTGTTGATTTGCATATTTTTTCATGCATTTCCCTACCTTTAAGTTTCCCTTTCTTCATCTTTCTCTCTCTTCTTTAGATTCCCTTATATCCCTTCTATGTTTTTCCGTCACCACCTCCACCATTCCGCCACCACCATCATCTTCTTCTCTCTTTTTTCCACCCCCATTCAATTGCTATTACTACCATCTTTTTCCTCCCTCCACTTACTTTCCCATCCCCAGCAGAATTTTGAACCCTCCACCATCAAAACGTATTATCACCATCCCACCATCATCTTCCTCATTCCAACCCACCACCACCATTGCTCCATCGTTTCCATCTTCTTGATCTCGAATTCAAGCTTTTACCAAACCTTAATTAAGATTGAAATATCCAATTAGAGAAGCTTTTACATAAAAAATTTATAAAATCTCACAAAAATGAAGCTCTTGATTCAAACACAAAGATCTACCCTTTATTTTATAAATACATACATGTCATGAATTAGTAACAAATACATACATGCACATCATGAATGAAAGTAGCCAGCCTTAGCCGCAATCTTAGTCTCCCCTGCTTTCGATTGTTTCATTACTTTTACTCTTACATTGAATTACTGAGTAATGCAGCAAGATCAATCTCATTAACTCTTGATACCAAAAATTGAAAAAAAAAAAAAACAGCAAAAATTCATAAATATAATTCTAATTATGGGCATTCACCTAATAAAAGACCGAACATTGATTAATCTAAAAATGGATCCAACTTTCATACTCATTTTTTAATGTGTACCCTCCTAAATTTTAACCTGTAAAATCAAGTAAATCTTGTTAATTATTCGGTTTTTTCTTAACATTTGGAGGTTACGGGTGAAAGGCATGGTTGTGGTGGTGGTTTCGAGTGGTCCTGCTTAAGCAAAAACCGGATAATTAGCAAGATTTACTTGATTTTACAAGTTAAAATTTAAGAGGGTTCAAAATTCGATAATGGGCATGAAAGTTGGGTCCATTTTTGGATTAACCAAAGTTCGATCCTTTATTAGGTGAACGCCCATAGTTGGGATTATATTTATGAATTTTTCCAAAAATAATTTGAAAAAAAAAAAGAGTAAACCATCACCCAGTTTCAAGCTACTATAACTAAGCCTAAAAACAAAGAGTAAAAAAAAAAAAATTGAGCCATCACCCAGTTTAATGCTTGTGTAACTAAGGCTTGTTCTCGTCAACTTATTTTTGCTTATCTGAAATTATTTTTGCTGATTTAAACTTATTTTTGCTGAACTGAACTTATTATTACTTATCAGAATTTATTTTTGCTGAACTGAACATATTTTTGCTAAAATCATTAGCAATTTATTAATGATTAAAACTTATTTTTGCTGAACTGATCTTATATTTGCTGATCTGAATTTATTTTTGCTGAACTGAACTTATTTTTGCTGGAAATAAGTATAATAAATCGAAGAGAACAGGACCTAAGTTTAAGATAAGTAACACATAAATTCGTTTTCAAAAAATTATTTGATATTCACAAAATTGACAAAGATGATTGACTTTATTTGCATTGAACAACTGCTTCTTGATTTAATTTGATGGCATTTCGCGAAAAATAACCCACAAGTTAAAGGTAGGTAGCAGTAGTTCGAGGTGGTGGCAGTAGTGCCATAGTGGATGATGGCGAATGTACGGTGGTGGTGGTAGTGGTAGTTTGAGGTAATGCTGGTGGCAATGGATGGTCGCAAAGTTTATGATTTTGACCAATTATAATAATACAGAGGGCTTGCTTTCAATAAGCAGAGTACATAAGCATACCTTAATGAACCTAGTCACTAATAGTACGTAGCAAGTACAACAAACTATTAATATAGAAGCTAGAAAGTAGGAAGACTAAATCAACTCGGATAAGAGTTATTGACTTAGTAAATCAAATCCTGGTAATAACTAGAAAAAGATATTTCTAATTATATTTATAGTTTAGTGGTAGTGGTAGTGGTAGTGGTAGTGGTAGTGGACCGATGACAATGAATTATAGCACTGCCGTTCCTAAAAGTACTGCTTATCTGCAAATCCAGTATTATCTAGCAGCACTATCATTTCCTGTAAACTACCTACTATAAGCATAAATTTTTGTTGCTGTGGTGGACTACTGGTGGTATGAGTAGTGGATTTTAGATAATAATTTAATAAAAATTAATTATTTAAAAATTTTGTTAACAGATCACTATAACTTGTAATAATAGGTTAAACTGAAAAAAGGGCATGTTTCGGGGAAGATGGCCATTTAAGTTGAGTTTATTGTATAATAATTAAAAGATAGGTCTTTTATAAGCGCGTGAGACAAATGTGCTTTTTTTGTTTGTCAACTATTCTTTCTTAAATCTAGATGAAAATTTATGAAATTTATAGAGCAGTGGAAAAACGAAACCTCAAAACCGTCGACAACATTAGCCTATCCATGGGAATAATAAAATATCAACAAAAAAATGGGAAGCAAGAACCACGCTTGAATAAGGAAACGAAGGACCAACATCTTTAAATACTTCGGTTTCTTTGTTGCTGATTTTGATTAGATATTTTTTGGATTTTTTTTGTTATTACATTAAACAATACACAACGCACAAATCCAGTTAGTTAAATTTGATGAATAACATCTATTTCAAATTTAAACTACAATGTATGCCCCTAGTTAGTTATAATTATCAAAAATGCTTTTGTTTTCTATTCATAATTTGTTTTTCATGTAGTGCGAAATGGGAATCCAAAAAGTCGCGACATTATATGTTGTCAAAAAGCAAAACAACTACAAAGGGTTGAGGATAAAAATAACAATTTCAAAGGATTTTGTACAAGTGAATAATTGTCATACAAATAAATTTTTTCTGATCATGGCAAGACTTTACTATGCATTACTTTAAAATATTCAACATCAAAATGATAGTGGATTAGTGGTTAAACTCTCATATTATTTCAAATGTCGTGTGTTTAATTTCTATTAGCTACATTGACAAAACCCTTTTTAATATTTTGTATGATTTTGATTAGTGTTTTTTATTTTTATTTCTATTTTTGTATTTTATTTTATTTTAATTTTAATTTTGGTTACATATTGCGGGTGGCTTTCGTTTGGGGTTTTGTAGGCAAAGTATTTCCATTGGATGCTTCAATATATAAAACTTTTGCTGTTTGTAATTTAGTAGTTTGACTTATGCGGTTTTTGCAGTGGATACTATTAGGGTTTTGGGTTAGCTCATTTGACCAAGCGTTGTGGTAGATGGTTTGAATCAATATTGAACGTTATAGTCAAATAAATGTGTCGCAGGTTGTTCGGATCCTTAAAGGTGGAGCAAATGTAGCTGAACTTGCTAAGATAACTCAAAAACCTTCCCTTAGAAGGACATACTCGGTAGAGCTTTTTGATGCAGAAGAATATAACTCCACAAAGTACTTGAATGATGTGGATCAACTCTTGCAAATTGCATTGGAGCTTTAAAACTATGCATATGAACATTGTATATGTCTACTCGGCATGATTGAGTGTCTACATTTGCAACACTGTAAGACTGCACCTCTTGTAGCTCGATGAATGTGGATCAACTAATGACAATGTACAAAGAGATTAATATTTTTAATGAAATTTGAAACACCGAGGTATCTTCTTGTAATGGTCTAATCCCGACTTTTAATGGGCACTAGGCAAAATACAAATATAAAAGAGCTAGCCTTTATTCACATTTTACGTACTTCATTAATTTCACATCGTTGGTTACGTTAGGAAATTTATGTGATCATTTAGATGAGTAGATAATGGGGTTAATATATTTTGATTTCATTGAAAAAAGCTTATTAGTGTTCATAATAATCAATGCAACTAATCATTTTATTTGCCAATGATTTAATCAAGAGTGAATTGACCATAAACTTGCAATATTAAATGTTTTCAATTAAGAACTAGTAGGAATGATTTATATCAATGGAAGGAATCAAATGTAACCAACAAAATAAAGCAATTTAAATGGAATATGAAGCCAAGCAACTAAAACAAAGGGAGTACTGCAAAACATGAACACAATGCATCGAAATTTTCATGCCCTAGTAAGATTGACCCACATTTTCTACGGTTAAAAGGAGGGTTATTGTTGCATATTTTGACTGCAGTAAATAAGAAAAACTCAATTTGGTGCGGTCAAATATTGCAAAATTAAATAGTGAATATGATGCAATTTTTTTCTACAGATAAGCGCAATGTATAACGTTTTTTTTTCTTTTTTGAAAATGTTTGGCAAATTTGTAGCAAATTACACGTTATTTGTTGGGGATTAAAACAACCCCACATATTAGTGTATTTGCTGCTAATGAGTGCATTTTATTCACTCTTTTTTTTGTGATTATTTCCTCTTATTTGATAGCTTCTAAAGCCTATTGTGGGTACAATGGATGTTGTCCACGAGTTATTAAGTTTCTTTAGACTATTGGAATAGTCATTGCATGGTGTGAGTATGTTTGGATTGGAACTCAACTCCAATAGAGATCTCAATCGCCCTCCTTGGACTCTTGACAAACCCCAATACTCAACAACTCGAACAAGCGACTTAGGAAATGGTTTCCCAATGGTTAGTTCTTGCATCAGTTTCATTGGACTGGAGAAAATATAACATCCTAGAAGCTCCTAACTATTCCCGAAAAATATTTACTGAAATACCGCTACTAATTTAGGTAAATCCAAAGTTCAACAGCCACCATGAAAATGGCTCAGGATTTTATCAAATTACTACAACGGAAGACTTCTACTTTTAAAACAACTAAAAGTCAACGTCAAAACCAAATGTTTAAACCAATGTAGAAATACTATATTACAACAAGGAACTAAACCAACGGCCCGTGAAAACCAAATTAGATTGCAAACTTGTAAACAATTATTAGTCCCAACATAAAAACAGTAACAACTATCACAAACGAACAATAAATATAACATGTCCAAGACAAAAGAACGAAGAAAGACAAACAAGAACTCTCTTCAGTCAATCCTAGCATGATTTTATTGATAAGTTAATATTTATGCATGTTTTACCCCCGATCTCGAGTGATTTTTAGCTCTAACATGGCTCTTTTAAGCCGTTTCAACTAGCTTTTGCCATTTCGAGTGCCTTTTGTGTTCTTTACGACATCTTGCAGGATTTGATGATTTATCGTCATATTCCAAGTTATTTGTAGCATTTGGAGAGTTAGTGGAGAGTTGGAGATCAATTGGAAAGCCTTTGTAGAGCTTAGGAAGTATTAAAGAAGGAATTAGGAGCAAACGAGCAAAAAAACGAAGAAGAATGACTCACCTAGTTACTTGCACGGATCGAATGACAGTTCGCCCGCGTATGGGGTGTTTCGCCCGGGTGACCCGGGCATGCTGCTCAGAGGCCCTTTTTCAAATGTTTTCTCTTGTTTTGGGTCTTAGCATATATAGTTTGTATCTCCTAATTTGATGTATGTCCTAATTATTACTTTTCCTAAATCCTAAACTCCAGTTTTCTCTCTCTAAATTGTAGAATTCTTTTAATCATTCAATAAATATAATTCCAGGTTTTCATTCAACTCTTCGTTTTTTGTTATTGAATTTATGTTCTCAGTTTATGTTTATATTTTAGTTTTTTTTAGTATTAGTTTTAGTTTTAGTTTTAGTTACTTGTTTTAGATTTAGTTTTCATGCCCTATAGTTTATGTTCTTAATTTGTTTAGTTTATATTAATTAGTTTCTTAATTGTTAATTATGATTTTAGTTTTAGTTTCTATTATTGATTTGTTTTTCATAGTTTCAAATGTGTATGAGTAGTTTAACTTCTAGGGTTAGGGGATCCATGAACCAATTTCAATGCTTTGATTGATGTTTGATTAATTTAATTAATGTTGTTTCTGAATTCCTATTATCAGTTTATATTGCTTTCAATTAAATTCTGGCCATGTTTGATTGCTAGTTTGATATTGTCAAAATTGATACCGAGAGGTAAGATTACAACAATTAGATCACAGGGATAATAGGCAAAACGAGTCTAAGTGAGCGAGAGCCATTAAATTAGTTTCGAAGGAGTCTAGATTCGAGAGAATTAGTGTGCCTTAATTTGGGAAGTCATTAATCTGTTAATTAATTGTTATTCCATTCATTGATTGACTTTGTTTATTGATATAGTTTCGTGTACAATTTCTCTTTTATTAGTAATTAGTGTCTTAGTTAACAATCAATTCAAAGGCACTTTATAACGATTTAGCTTTTTAGAATTATTAGAAATTCATTGCTTCCTTGTGGATTTGATCCCTACTTCCCTATCTGCATGAACAGGCTATCGCACACCTCTCAAAAATAACCAAACAACTCTAACTAATATAGCTAGGGAAGTAGGGATCGAATCCTCAGGGAAGCTATTAAATTCTACTAGTTCTAAAAAGCCTAAAGCGTGTAAGGGGCCTTGGTGGAAATTTCGGTAAATGGTTTCTAAAACTAAGAAGACTAAGAATTGAAACTAAGGAAATGGCGGGAAATTATCGTTTAAACTCTATTAATAGGAACATAGGGCTATCGGTTCACTATGATCAATCAGCAAACTCAATTAACGCTCACTAATCAATTCATTGGCATTCATTGAACTAGGGCTCACTAATTTTCTCGAACTTTGACTCCCTCAAAACTCCTTTACCGGCTCTCGCTCGCATAAATTCGTTTTTGCCTATTATTCAGTAGTCTAATTGTGGTAATCTTACCTCTCGGCCTCGATTTCAACAATAACCTAACTTAGAACTAAATCTGGCCACAATTTAATTGCAATCACTAGAAATCAATAATTGGAATTCAATTAAAAGCCAAGAACTAATTAGAAAACATAAATTAAATTCAAATCATGATCATAGATCCCCTAACCCTGGAGAAAATGACTACTCACTCATAATTAAGGGAACAAAAGCAAAATTGAAATCAAACAACATGATCATGAACAAAGAATTAATTAAAACTAAATTAATTACTAATAAAACTAAATTAAGAATCAAAATAGCAAAACTAATTAATCTAAACTAAAAACTAAGAAATTAAAGAGAATCATGAAATTAAAAGAATTAAAAAGCATAAGGAAAGAAATTACCAAAATAAAGATTGAATTGCATTAATCGAAAGCTTGAATTGTTGAACAAAGTAATTAATCCTAAAATTCTAGAGAGAATAAGTAATTTTCGATTCCTAGGTCTAAAAGTATGATAAAAACTAGGTAGAGTCGTGCCCCCTTTACATAGAGTATATATAGGATTTGGGTTTTATTAAAATAAAACCCACGAAGCAAAACCGCGCGGAAAAATCAATCGGACTCTTAAAACCCTTCACCTGCGCCCGCGGGGAACAAAAACGAATCCTTCCTTGCGCCCGCAGGTCTTCAATTTTGGGACTTATAAGTTCTCTGATCTATGTTGCGGGCGCATAGGTCAGAGAAGCTTTAAAGGCTGCGCCCACATGAATAATGAGGAACGACATTTTGATGATCTTGCTTGAGTTCTTCGCTCGATTCTTCGAATCTCATTTTGAGTTGTTTTAGCTTCTAATGACTTCATAAAATCTATTACGAGGCAAGTGCTTTTTGACTCGTTTTAGCTTCTAATGACTTCATAACTGTCTGTTACACTCCTGAAACATATAAAACAAAACCGAAAACCACGCATAATAACCGAAAGAGTATAATATAACCGTAAAAGGTTGTAAAAGTCAACTGAAGATGCTAAAACCATTCCAAAGCATAACTTAACATCGAAATACGATATTTAATCAAAACAAAGCCACAAACTTAACTATTTAGCACAATAATCAACCGAAATTGAGAACACGTATATCGAATTCCCCCAAACCGAACCTTTGCTCGTCCCGAGCAAAACACAACGAAATTGACTACACCCCATAAAAAACAAAAAAGCATCATAACTCAAGAGAACATCCGAAGACACATGGATCAAGGCAGCCGATCAAGCACCCAATTACCGTCCTTCCTAAATACGGGTAAAACAAAACCAACCATGCAAGTTTAATGAATCGATGACTAAAGTAAAGTAGCTCACGGGTTGTCACTCCACACAATTAATGATGAGCTTATAACAATGAAGCTCTAACCCGCACCTCCCAACCAAATGTGGAATGTAATGCAAAATGTGTTTAAATGCAATTTTAAGAACCCGAAACCCACATCTCACACCTCATGCAAGTGTTTGAGGGTGTCCACTCATCCTAAATGTCGACTCGGAATGCAATTAATACTCTACGACCTTGACAAAGGATTCACTTCACAATAACCATAGCATGTGCACGAAGATAAAAAAGGACTTTAATAAGCTTGTAACGTGGCTAGGGTGATGGGTAGGATAAAAATTTGGAATAATGTGGTGGAATGCAGGGTATACGCATATAAAATAGAGGAAAATCATCAACATTCTCCATCATCCATTTCAACCAAATCTAACCAAACTTTTCTTCATTTTTTCACATCAACACCATAATTCTCATAATTCAACATCAACCACTATTTCACAAACTTTAAACTTCTTTTTTTTTTTTATTTCATCTTTTTTTTTTCAACTTTATTATGCTTTCATAAATTTTTTTTCTTCACTTTATTTTTCATGCATAATAAAGCATAGTTTCACGACTCTTAATGATTTGTTTTTGCTTAAAATACAATAAACAATAAACATAATCATCACACATACATAACTAGGCCATGAATAAAATATGACTTTTTAATTAACTACAACAGCCTAGACATTGGTATGCAGAGCCTTATATGTGAAACTTTATAATTTAACTTTCATCAATTACATTTCCACTATTTCACCATCAATCCTCCATAACACCCTTCAAAACTTTATTTTAACAACATCACAACTACTTCAACTCCCCCAAACCAAGTTTGGGCATATAATGCATTATGTAATAGGGCTAATAGGCTTGTAATAGGGCTAAAATACAAATGAAAGGGATAAAAGCTCAAAACTTAGGATCAAGGGAAAATTTAAATGTGGGAAATGAAATTCTGAAGCTCAAAAGAGGAAATGAGAGCCTTTTATCATGCACAACATACAAAGAATCCATAATTAAAGTTACTAGAATCCAAAGTCAAACCCAAGATCATAATTGCACCAGGAACTAAGCACACATGAAAAGAAAATATGAATGAATTTATATTCAAAAGCGGCTCAAATCCTCCCGTTAACATAGTTCAAATCCAAGACCCAAGCAAGGTTGAGAAGAGTTGACCAATAAAAGGAAATCAAGCAATCAAATTCAAGTCATAGCCAACAAATCACACATGTGGATCCATCCGCAGTCAAGAGTCATAAAGTTTTCAAAATAAGCACAGGGGTACAGAATTAGTCAATTCCGACAATAAAACTCAACTGGGACACGAATAATCCATTAAGCCAATTCTCTCTAAAATTAAACCTAAGAAAATAGTACAATTTTTTGGTCACATGTAAACTCCCATTCCTAACGAATGGTACAAACCATGTAACAGTCCTAAGAAAGCAATAAAACTAAACTAAGAAAGCAGTTAAAACTAACTAAGCACACAAAACAAAACAAAATAAAAGAGAAGTTGAAATGATCTTACCAAGCCGGTATCAATTCCTAACAGGAGTCCAACTAAGTACTGAATCAATAATACATCCCGCTCGAATTAAATCCTGAAAAGGAAAAGAAACAAACCAATCTCCAAAGAAAAAGGTAAAAAAAGAGGAAAAAGAAAAAGAAAAGAAAAAAAAGAAAACAAAGAAAAAATGAAAAAAAAGCTAAGCAAAAAGTACAAAGATACATAAATCCTCCCTCCAAACCAAATTTTTGTCCCGTCCCGGGACAAATAACCATGCAAAGAAGAGGAAGGAGGCGAAGCCGAGCTCTACTGACCGGGTCCCCAATACCTAGGATAGTACTGGTCATAGAACGACTGATAGGGGTAAGAGGTGGACTCAGTGCTAGGGTCGTATGTAGGTGGCCAGTTGGGGTGGTTCGGGAATCCCTGAACCGTCCCAGCTGCAACATTGCTCGTGTCCTCCCTCCACTGGACTCTCTGTAGCAAATCAACATCGGAACGGAGTCCTCGAAGTGAATGATCTATCCTGTCGAACCGCTGCTGGTTATAGAGATGCATATCATCAAATCGGTTCATCAAGGGAGTCATGTCGAATGTGGAAGAGGAGTGACCAGCATAGCTATGTCGTGGTGGCTCAGGTCGTAGTGGAGCTGGTGGACGCTGGGCCTGGCCGCCTGCTTGCTGAATCAGGTTGACCATCTGCACGACCCTCTTCTCTGAATCTGCCCTCTCTTGTAGTGGGATGTTGTCAGGTGGGATCCTCCAAGGGTTCTGGCCGCCTGGGTGTTCCTGGTAGATGAGGCTAACATAGGCATTAGGCAAGTAGCACCATGAAATTTCCCGAATACACCAAACAAACCTCTCTCTGTGCCCTCTCTGATAATGTCTAAGGAAGTTAGCAGCTCTCAGGGCAGTCGTGTTAAGGTAGGGGTTTTCCTCGATCGGGTTTAGCTGGTGGATCTGCTCAGTGTGACCTAGAGTGTGGGCCAACCATGTAATCATGCCACCGATATAGATAGTGCCGGTGTTAGTGATCCCCTCTGCAATTTCAGCAAACCGGCGGGCTAGAAAGAACCTGAAGTTATAATGGAGAGGTTGTCTGGCATATCCCTCTGTCACCATCCATAATAGTCTGATCTCATCAGGGTAAACTTTCCCTAATTCTCCTCTAGAAAATAAGCAGTAAACCACGAACCACAGGAAATATCGAAGGGGAGGGTGCTGTACCTCTGATGCTTTAGCGGTGGTAAAAGTGAAGGTGGAGCTGCCATCAGTGATTCTCTCCCACCAGGCTCCCTCAAAATACGGTCCCCACTCATGCTCAGCTTTAGACCAAACTACATTTTCAGGGTTCCATAGAAACCTCTCATTTAGTTCATCAACATCCATCTCATAGTGCTGCCTGAGGATGGTGAAGCTGATGTGTGTCTTTCTTTCAGCACTAGGGGTCTCCTGGGAAACATGGAAGTGGTAACTGGATAGGAACTCCAAGGTGAGCTCCCGTTATGTGCGTGGGACCTGCTGGGTTTTTCTATCAGGACCGGGCATAGTAGCGTTGATCCAGTTTCCCCATCCAATTCGGTAAGCCATTCTCATCACTTGATCGGTGATACCAAGCTTGTCACATGTTTCTTTGTAGAAGAACCGTGTGGACCTGATTGTTCTTTTGGAGAGCTTATCAAGACGTTTCTGCCTGTCCTGACGGTTCTGAGGTGGTGTTCGGGAGGAGGATGGCTGCTTTCTCTTGGAAGCTGAAGAGGATGCCCTAGTTTTCTGAGACTTCTTGGGGCCTCCGCCAAGTAGTTTGCCAATTGATTTTCTCATGATCCTACAGGACATATGCAGGAAAGAAAGAAATTAGCATTCCATTAAAGCGAGTCTCGGAACCAAAATCATGTCAATCGTGAAAGCATGATCAAAGATAACAATCAAGGCATTGTAGTCATCATACAATCAAAGTTACAAACAAGATTCTGCGGAATTTTCGGCATGACCCGTTTGTAAATGCAACTAAACCAATGAGAACTACAAAGTTCTAATCAACTAAAGCCAAGAGTGCAACCAAAAACATTCAAACATAAGCATTACTTGCATACTGTGCCTCCAAAACCAACATGTCCAAGCTCATATTCATAAAAGAGCATCAAGTGCAACACCAAAAACCAACTTACACCATTATATGAACTCAACCATTGAACAATTAATGCCTTAAACACATCCAAACAACTTCAATGAGACTTTAAGAACAAGTAAGAATGACTAGTTAAGATAAGTAGCAACTACTAACCATTTTATAAGCATAAAGTTCAATATGAAAGTTGCTAGTAAAAATTCATGAGCAAAGCTAGAGTTCTAAGTAAGCAATGAAGTAATCCAAAGCATGATTTTAACCATTCTAAAGACTTTAAACATGAATTTAACTAGTTAACACTCCTAATTAACAATAACTTCATGAGTAATCATCAAAAATTTCATGGAAATCTTACTCAACAATAAAGCACAGAAACTTCCAATTACTTATAATTAACAACTCCAAACATGATAATGAAGCATAAAAATAGCTATTAAACACTAATGAACAACTACAATCAAGTTTAGAGTGATCAATTAAATTCGTAATAAAAGTACCCAAAAATTGAAAATTCATGAAAACTTCATATAAATTGGATAAAAAGGAAGTTATACCTTAGTAGATGATAATAGTGCAAGAAATTTGAAGAAAATTGAAGAAGCAACCCACAAATCAAACCCAAATTGAACTCAAATTTCGAACCTTAGTTTATGCAATTCGTGATTTTTTTTCCAAATTTTAACTCCAAGATGTTGTTTAGAGTAGTGAGAGGAGTGTTGTGTTAAAACTTGAAGTGATTTGGAGTAATATGGAGGGAGTTATGGTGAATTGATGTTGAAGGTTTTTGGGGTTTTAATGGTGTGAGAGAAGAAGAAGAAGATAGATAGATTGAGAGTTTAAAAAATTAAAAGATGAAAATAAAAATAATATTGATAATAAAAAGACATAATAATAATAATAAGTATAGTAGTATTAATAGGGGGGGGGGGGGCGAAAAAAAAAGATACAGGTTGATTACTAAGCCCACACGAAAAGAAAAGAAAAAGGACGAACGGGTGTCCGCAGGAGCCCCCTGTGCCAGCAGTGAAGAAAAACAAAGTAAGGGCTACGCCCGCAGGTGAAGTCTCCAGAGAAATGCTGAGCTTCTGTTTTAAAATGCGGGCGCATAGAAGAGTATGGGTTTTGACTGCTGCGCCCGCAGGTACTCTCTGCAGGTCATTTTTCTGATTTTTTTATTTTTCTCCCTAATTAATGAATTAACATATAAATTATTATTATTAATCATCACTTAAGCACGTTTTAACTCTTAAACTCTCCTTAATTACTCCAATTAAACATTAAACACTTAGACCCTTAGTTAGACCTCACAAAATCAAAACAAAAGCTAAACTAAGCTAAACTAAACTACGAAAACACACAAAAACACGCAAAAACATGCAAAAAGAGAAAAGAAGGGATAGAAAGCTCGGGTTGCCTCCCGAGGAGCGCTCTATTAAGGTCACTAGCTTGACCATGGCTGCATTAGTGATCAAGGCGTCTTAGGATCATCGAGTTGGATGACTTCAACCAAACCGATGACATCTCCTTCATAGTATGGCTTCAACCGTTGACCGTTAACTTTGAATATTTCACCGTTTTCACTTTGAACTTCAACATAGCCAAATTTGCTAACATTTATGACTGTAAAGGGGCCACTCCATCTAGATTTCAGCTTTCTAGGGAATAATCGTAGTCTTGAGTTAAACAATAGAACCTTATCACCGACTTGAAACTCCCTTTTCATGATTCGTTTATCGTGCCATTTTTTCGTCTTTTCTTTATAAATTTTGGCACTATCATATGCTCCTAGCCGAAATTCATCTAATTCATTCAACTGTAGCAACCATTTTTCACCCTCAAGCTTAGCATCCATGTTTAATTCCTTAATTGCCCAATAAGCTTTGAATTCAAGTTCTACTGGAAGATGGCACGCTTTTCCATAAACCAATCTATATGGGGAAGTGCCAATTGGAGTTTTAAACGCTGTTCTATAAGCCCATAAAGCATCATGAAGTTTGCTACTCCAATCCTTTGTCGATTTCGCAACCGTCTTCTCTAGAATGGACTTGATTTCTCGGTTTGAAACCTCGACTTGACCACTGGTTTGTGGGTGATATGCCAATCCCGTCATGTGGTAAACACCGTATTTCTCTAGCAACTTATCCAACCTTTTCCCATGAAAGTGCGTGCCCCCATCACTGATTGTAGCTCTAGGGACTCCGAACCTAGGAAAAATAACCAGCTTAAACATTCTTAAAACGGTGTTAGCATCACTATGGGGAGAAGCAATTGCTTCCACTCACTTGGAAACATAATCCACAACGACCAATATAAAACGATTACCGTTAGAAGAAGGGAATGGACCCATATAATCAATACCCCAAACATCGAAGATTTCAACTTCTAAAATACCTGTTTGAGGCATTTCATGCCTTTTTGAGATATTACTTGTCCGTTGGCACGAATCACAAGACATGATGAAGTCTCTAGCGTCCTTGAGTATCGTAGGCCAAGAGAAACCGGATTGCAATACCTTAAACATCATTTTGGCGGGCCCAACATGTCCTCCATAGGGTGATGAGTGGCAATGGTGCATAACTCCATAGACATCCCAATCTGGTACACACCTGCGATATAAGCCATCTGCACACTCATGAAACAAGTTAGGGTCATCCCAAAAATAACGCCTAACATCATGTAAAAACTTTTTCCGTTGCTGACAAGTAAGATCGGGAGGTAACACTCCTCCAACTACATAATTAGCATAATCAGCAAACCATGGAGTGTTAGAAATCACAGCTAGAAGATGGTCATCAGAAAAAGAATCATCAATAGGAGTTGAAATCTCCCCATCTTCACATCGAATCCTAGATAGGTGGTCTGCAACCACATTCTCTGCACCTTTCTTGTCACGGATTTCTAGATCAAACTCCTGAAGGAGCAAAATCCACCTAATAAGCCTCGGTTTTGCTTCTTTCTTGCAAAGTAAGTACTTTAAAGCTGCATGGTCAGTGTAAATAATAACTTTCGAACCTATAAGATAAGAGCGAAATTTATCGAGAGCATACACTATAGCAAGCAGTTCTTTTTCAGTTGTTGCATAGTTAATTTGAGCTGGATCTAAAGTCTTACTAGCATAGTAAATAGCATGCAAAATCTTGTCTTTCCTCTGACCTAACACGGCACCTACAGCATAGTCACTAGCATCACACATAATTTCAAAAGGTAATTCCCAATCAGGTGATTGAATGATTGGTGCTGAGATTAGTGCTTGTTTGATCAAATTAAAAGATTCAAGGCATTCATCGGTGAATTTAAACTCAACATCTTTTAATAGCAGTTGGGTTAAAGGTTTAGCAATTTTAGAAAAATCTTTGATGAATCTACGATAAAACCCTGCATGACCTAGAAATCTTCTAACACCTTTTACACTTAGTAGTGGAGGTAATTGTTCAATAACTTGGATTATAACTTTATCTACTTCAATACCTCTTTCAGAGACTAGATGTCCTAGGACAATTCCTTCCGTCACCATAAAGTGACATTTCTCCCAATTGAAGACCAAATTCACCTGTTCACATCTTTTAAGCTCTTTAGTTAGGTTAGCCAAACATGAATCAAAATCAGTACTGTAGACACTAAAATCATCCATGAATACTTCCATGTTAGACTCTATGAACTCAGAAAATATAGCCATCATACATCTTTGAAAGGTAGCAGGTGCATTACATAGACCAAAAGGCATTCTACGGTAAGCAAAAGTGCCATAGGGGCATGTAAATGTAGTTTTAGATTGATCATCAGGATGGATAGGTATTTGGAAGAACCCAGAATAACCATCTAGATAACAAAAATATTTATTAGTTGCTAGCCTTTCTAACATTTGATCAATAAAAGGGAGAGGGAAATGATCCTTTTTGGTGGTAACATTTAATTTCCGGTAATCAATGCATATTCGCCAACCTGTAACAACCCTAGTGGGGATAAGTTCATTTTTATCATTTCGCACAACAGTTGTTCCCCCCTTCTTAGGGACTACCTGGACTGGACTTACCCTTTGAGAATCTAGCACAACATAAATGATACCTGCATCAAGAAGTTTGAGAACCTCTTTCTTCACCACTTCCTGCATGTTAGGGTTAAGTCTCCTTTGTCCCTGTATACAAGGCTTATGGCCTTCTTCTATATGAATTCTATGCATGCAAAAATTAGGAGTTATTCCAGTTAGATCATCAAGTGTATAACCAATAGCCTTTTTGTGCGTTTTAAGCACAGCAAGCAACTTTTCAAGTTGACTATCAGTAAGTTTAGAGCTAACTATGACTGGATACAACTCGACATCATCTAGAAAAGCATATTTCAAATTAGGGGGAAGGGGTTTCATTTCGGGCTGTGTTACCTCTTTGATGGCATATGATTGTTGAGGCAATGATTGATACCTTTGGCTCTCCTCTAAAGGCATCTTCTCATTGTTCAATTCATGGCGTATAACATCAATTTCCGAATCTCCTTCACTTGCGTTAGCATCTAAGCACAAAATGGCCTCTAGGGGATCCTTTGTAAGGGATTGAGGCATGTCATCCAAAACAATTTCACCAATAATATCGATCCTATAACGCGACTGCTCTATCATGGGGTTTTTTAATGCATTATTAAGATTGAATGTCACTTTGTCATCCCCTACAGAAAGAGTTAAACTTCCATTTTTAACATCAATGACGACACCTGTAGTATGTAGGAAAGGTCTACCTAGAATGATGGGGATATGAGCATCCTCATCAATATCAAGGACAAAAAAGTCAACAGGAATAAAAAAATTTCCTACTCTAGCAGGTACATCTTCTCAAACACCCTTAGGGTATTTTACAGTTCTATCCGCAATTTGCAAAGTAACATTAGTAAATTTATGTTCTCCCATGTCAAGCTTCTTATATATTGATAAGGGCATCACACTTACACTAGCTCCTAAATCACATAGAGCCTTATCGATAAATAGAGGACCTATATTGCATGGAATTGAAAAACTACCAGGATCCTTCAACTTAGGAGGAGATTTGTTTTGAAGGATCGCACTGCACTCCTCGGTGAGTGCAACTGTCTCTGTTACATTCAACTCACATTTCCTGCTTAAAATATCTTTCAAAAATTTAGTATAAGTAGGCACTTGAGTAATTAATTCAGTAAAAGGCAGAGTAACTTGCAAATTTTTAACTATTTCAAGGAATTTACGAAAGTGATTATCGTTCTTACTCCTAGTTACCCTGTTCGGAAAGGGTAACGACACCTTTGAGGGAGGAATCGTATCAGTAACTAGAGCTTGCTTCTTTGATGCTTCCTTCTCCTTTTCTACAGCTTCTTCCTCAAGGTCTTCAATGACAACCGAACTAGTCTTCTTTGTTCCATCTGCAGCCTTGTTAGCATCATCATCAGGCATGTACCGCTCCTTGTTGCAATGAAATTGCAATGATCACGAGGTGGATTGCTTGATGAAGCATTTGATAGAGCTGGTTGAGGAGGAAGTTGGCCTTGTTGCCTTTGTGCTGATTATTGAGCAATATGTGCTACTTGAGTCTCCAATTGTCGATTTTGGGCTTGCATAGCTTCCATGGCTTTCTGCATCTGCATCATCATGTTCTTCAGTTCTGAAATGTCATTGCTAGATGGCTGTGGAGGTGCTAGGAGTGGTGCCGGAGGTGGTGGTCTACTGAAACCCGGTGGTTGACATGGAGCAAACCGTGGAACCTGCTGTTGTTGTTGTGGTACAAAATGTGGCTGCTGCTGCGAAATTTGAACATTGCTAGTATTCTTGTAGGAGAAGTATATATGATCTTTCCAACTAGGATTGTAGGTGTTGGAAAATGGGTTATTCTTATGAGCTTGAAATGCACATACTTGCTCCACAGAACTATGACATGCTTGCATACTATGCCCAAAAGAACCACATAAATCACAAAAGACATCTGTAGCTCCCGAATGTGCAGCCATTGCAGCTACTGTCATTGGATTGGAGGATGGTGTGTTGATTTTATCTAGCTTCTCATGAATTGCATTGATTTGTGAAGCCAAACTCTCATATTTGTCATCTATCACATGTTTTCCTCCTCCCTTAGCATGTCCTCTAGGATTACCAAATGGAGAATTATGAATAGCAATCTCCTCAATTAAATCATAAGCAGCATTGTCTTCTTGGTTCATAAATCGACCACTAGCAGCAGAATCAAGTAAAGTTCTACTCTCATTACCCAAGCCATTATAGAATGATTGTACTAAAAACCACTTCTCAAGTCCGTGATGAGGGCACATTCTCAATAAATCCTTAAATCTCTCCCATGCATCATAAAGAGTTTCATCTGTTTCTTGGTTAAAATTCGTAATTTGACTCCTAAGTTGTGCAGTTCTCTCTGGAGGATAGTACTTCCTTTGAAAAGCAAGAGCCAAGTCATCCCAACTATTAATAGTATCCATGTTTAGACCATTCAACCAAGATCGATCTTTCTCCTTTAATGAAAACGGAAACATCGTACGTCGTATGTAATTTTGAGATACACCAGCTTGCTTAATTGTATTGCAGTACTGAATGAAGTTATTCAAATGTAAGTTCGGATCTTCTTTCATTGTGCCTGCAAACTGATTCCTTTCAACCATGTTCACCAAAGCTGGCTTCAATTCGAAATTCAGGGCCTCTATATCAGGAACTCGGTATCCACCTCCCATTGTTGCAGAACTCGGCTGAGAATAGCCTTTTAAGGACCTTGCTGGTGGTGGCGCCGGCGGTGCATCATCCCGTGGTGGGTTATTCTCGTTGAACTGTGATCCTGACATCTCTTCTTCTTTATCTGAACTATCGGAAATGTTCAACACAGCAAATAATTGTGTCAAATCAACATGTGTTCGTTTGGAAAGAATGCTTCTTCGTGATCTCCACTTCCTTCTACGACTCCTCTTATGCAACAATCTTTCCGGTTCAGGGTCAATCCCAACCGGCATACAACCTAATACCTGCACACAATCGAAACTCGAAACCGAAATGAGAACTACCTCAAAGAACGTGAAGGTTCCTTGAGGTAAGAAAAATAAAACCAAAAATAAAGATAGAAGAACACTATAAACCTGAATAATAGAATTAAAAATTGCCTCCCCGGCAACGGCGCCAAAATTTGAACATGCTATTGCACACCTCTCAAAAATAACCGAACAACTCTAACTAATATAGCTAGGGAACAACTCTAACTAACAACTCTAACTTTGATTTTCGTGTTACTCAGACTCAATCAAAGTGGGGGCTAACTGTAGACATCTAATTTAGTCCCCGGTCCTATGGTAAGACTCCATGATGAACAATAAAACCCACTTCTCTAGATTCTTGGACTTAATTTTATATAAGCTCAATATTTTATTAAAAAAAAAAAAAACGAGTTTTAGCGTAGCGCGACTCAGCAAGTCGCGCTGATGCAGCAGCGTGACAAGTAAACCAGCGCTAGTTGTGTAGCGTGACAGCTTGTGTCACGCTGGCTCATCAGCGTTATTAAACTTGTAACGCTACCTGGCCAGCGTGATAAAACCTGTCGCGCTACACATTTTTCTTATAAATACCCTTTTTTCTCCTCTAAAACGATCCTCTTGACTTTCTTGATTTTTTCTACCCATTCTCACACTTCCATAACCTACTTTTTCTCTCTTTTTTCTCCTCTTCTCTTTACACTTAAATTTTTCTCCATCAAATTATCTTTTTATTTCATTTCTAATAGTAATAAATAAGCGAATTTATTACAATAATTTCAGTAAATAAGCGAATTTACTCAAAATAGTAATAAATAAGCGAATTTATTACATTTTTTTTCAATAATTACAGTTAATAAGCGAATTTACTCAAAATAGTAATAAATAAGCGAATTTATTACATTTTTTCAATAATTTCAATAAATAAGCGAATTTAGTCAAAATAGTAATAATGAGGGGATTTATTACCTTATTTCCAGTCAAAAGAAAACTTATTCAAAATAAATATACTAATTTATTTGCTAAGTGTTTTGATAAATAAGCGAATTTATTAAAATCTATTTTCGATTTCAGTTTCGAGAGCCTTTGCTCTCTTAAATTTGCTATGCCCATTGGTTAATGAGGAGCTCATTGCTCTGGATATGAAAGCCTCGAAAAACGTTTCGAGCATACTTTGATTGTCGTCTTACTCAGACTCAATCAAAGTGGGGGCTAACTGTAGACACCTAATTTAGTCCCCCTGTCCCGCGGCAGGACTCTATGATGATTAAAAAACTCATTTCTCTAGAAGATTGGATAATCGAGTATACTTGGGCATAAAAATAAATCTCGGATATTATAAAATTTCCATTCTTATTTAACGGACCTTTTATCCCAATGCCTCTTTTATTATTTTAAATAATAAATTAAATTAAATTAAAAAAAGATCTTTCAAAAAAAAAAAAAAACGTAGCGCGCTTAATTTAGTCACGCTGACAGCTCAGCGTGACTAAGTTAGCAGCGCTACCCTAGTAGCGTTGTAGGGTTTCCTGCGCTACTGGGCCAGCTCGATTCGGTGTACCGCGCTAGAAGTCCAGCGCGATTAGGGTTCCCACGCTTTTATAAAAATCTTCATTTCCTTCATTTCTCAAAACTTTTTTTACTAATTCTCTCCCTCATACTTAATTAATCCGATTATTGCTTTTAAACAACCTTATTTTTTATAATAATTATTTATTATTTATTTGCTATTTATTTTATTTATTTTAAAAAAGTTGCTACAAATTTTGATAGTATTGAAACAATAATTCGACTGTGCCCAAATTAACACTCGACAACTCCAATCTTCATACGTGAAGTGGTACGTTTCCTGAGAGCCCTAAAAATCAAACTTGTGGATTTGTTGTTGTTGGTTTTCCGAATCATTTACCGCTTTTATCATTTTGTTTTTGTTAAAGGGCTTAATTTGAATTAATTTATCACATTAAACTAAGATAATTTTTGGACAAATTGTATCATGCTAGGAACCTTGAATTAATCTTAACGACGATTTGACTAAATTATTAGGTTTTATGTGATTTCACCTTAATAATAGTAATTTTGTGTTAGGTTGTAAATTATTATTTTGTGATTCTTTATATAATTTGTGTATAATTGAGAGAAAACTAGTAATGGCCGCGTACGGGCTAATATGACGCACTTCGCCATATTAGTACCTTCACCCCCGAATCCAACCTTTGGTTCTTAAGATCATAACTTGGAGTCATCCCCATGGGATCGAAAGGGTTATTCGTGCAATTTAGATTATCGTCCCGTATTCGTGTCCCATTCGTAATCAATCTAAATACACGGTTTATGAGTTTGATTCCTAAAACTCATTGGCGACTCCTTACTAGCATCGTCCGTATTCTTATATTATTATCTCACTCGAAAAATGATAATTAAAAAAACAAAAAAAAAAAAAGCCAAAATAGCGTAGCGCGACAGACTTTGTCACGCTAACGTCGCATCGTAACAAAGCTTGCCGCGCTACACCTGCAGCGTGACAAACTTTGTAGCGCTGCACAGTCAGCGTGACAAACTCTGTCACGCTACCACGCTAGCGCGACTGAAATTCCTGCGCTCCTGTTTTTTTGCAAAATACTTCTAAAAAAGTCCATTTCACCTTTCCTTAAGCCAATTTTTTAGGTCTAACTTGACCTATGGACGGTTTGGGAAAGGTGACCAAAAAATTTGGGACCCTAAAATCCGGGGCCCCTACAGTTTGTTTGATGGTACTAGGAGGAAAAGTGGGCGCTATATTTGGGTTTGTTGATAATTTTTCCTTCATGATGATGATGGTGTGATTATGAACGCTTTTGGTACCTTTTGAGACCGTTCATTTGTTTGATGATGTATATTGATGATGATAATTTTTTGAGTTAAGATTTTGATTGTTGGTTGTTAATGGTGTTTTGCTCTCATTTTCAAAAATCCAAAATTATTCTTTCCTCACCCCTCTTTCCCTAAAAATCCAAATTATTCTTTCTTTACCCCTCTTCCCTTAAAATCCAAATGGATTTTAGCTTTTAGTGTAGAGCATGTAGTTTATTTGTGTAGCTTATTTTCTTTTATTTATTTATTTTTCCTTAGTTTATTTTTCTCATGCATCAAAATTATTAATTAATAATTAAAATATTCCAAAAATATTTTTGACCATCTAAGGTTCTTTTTAGTTAGTTTTTAGGTTAGATCCCTATGATGTAAAAAGAGACTATTAGCTTAAATTTTCCTTGTATCATGAACTTCAAATCTTAAAACACTTTAGAAAGGTAGTTCTCAAGTTTGGACTTCTTTAGTAAATAGGCCATGTTAGATAATTGTTTGAACTTGTGTAGTGAATAACGGTTTCTTAACTCCTTGGCCCTGTCAAAACGTGGCATAAATGATCGTCTTTGAACCTTGGTTAGATTTTGAGCCTTCATGCATATATACAGCATCACCTTGGTCTCATTTTCTTTCTTCAGCGGTTGATATTTGCCTTGTTGTAGATACCTAGATTGAGAATTTGCCTTGTGACTTTGGGAAGCGTGCCTACTGAACAGGTTGTCGCACACCTCTCAAAAATAAACCAAACAACACTAACTAATATAGCTAGGGAAGTAGGAATCGAATCCTCAAGGAAGCTATTAAATTCTACTAGCTCTAAAAAGCCTAAAGCATGTAATGGGCCTTGGTGGAAATTTCGTTAAATGGTGTCTAAAACTAAGAAGACTAAGAATTGAAACTAAGGAAATGACGGGAAAATAACGATTAAACTCTATAAATGGAAACCTAGGGCTATCGGTTCACTATGATCAATCAACAAACTAAATTAACGCTCACTAACCAATTCATTGGCATTCATTGAACTAGGGCTCACTAATTCTCTCAAACTTAGGCTCCCTCAAAACTCCTTTACCGGCTCTCGCTCTCATAAATTCGTTTTTGCCTATTATTCAGTGGTCTAATTGTGGTAATCTTACCTCTCGGCCTCGATTTCAACAATAACCTAACTTACAACTAAATCTGGCAACAATTTAATTGCAATCGCTAGAAATCAATAATAGGAATTCAATTAGAAGCCAAGAACTAATTAGAAAACATAATTTAAATTCAAGTCATGATCATATATCCCCTAAGCCTAGAGAAAACGACTACTCACTCATAATTAAGGGAACAAAAGCAAAATTGAATTCAAACAGCATGTTCATGAAGAAAGAATTAATTAAAACTAAATTAATTACTAATAAAACTAAATTAAGAATCAAAATAGCAAAATTAATCAATCTAAACTAAAAACTAAGAGATTAAAGAGAATCATGAATCTAAAAGAATTAAAAAGCATAAGGAAAGAGATTACCAAAATAAAGATTGAATTGCATTGATTGAAAGCTTGAATTCATGAACAAAGTAATTAATCCTAAAATTTTAGAGAGAAAAAGTAATTTTGGAATCCTAGGTCTAAAAATATGATAAAAACTCGTTAGGTTCGTGCCCCCTTTACATTCAATATATATAGTATTTAGGTTTTTAATTAATTAAAACCCACGAAGCAAAACCGCACGGAGAGAAAAACGGGCCAAGAAAACGGCCACCTGCGCCCACATAGAACAAACTAGGTTTGTTCCCTGCGCCCGCATCCCTTGTGGTTTGCTAGTTTTGAGGCTGCTGATCTATGTTGCGGGCGTATTGACCAAATAAGCTTCCAAGGCAGCGCCCGCATGAACAATGATGGACAACATTTTGATGATCTTGCTTGAGTTCTTTGCTCGATTGCTCGAACCTTATTCGTGGCCTCTCGTGACTTGGCACGCATCCCGAGGCAAGTACATTTTGACTTGTTTTAGCCTCCAATGACTTCATAACTCTCTACTACGCTCCTGTAACATATAAACAAAACCGAAAACCACGCGTAATAACCGAAAGAGTATAATATAACCGTAAAAGGTTCTAAAAGTCAACTAAAGGTGCTAAAACCGTTCCAAAACATAACTTAACATCGAAAGACGATATTTAATCAAAACGAAGCCACAAACTTAACTATTTAGCACAAGAATCAACCGAAAATGAGGGAAAAACACAACAAAAAACACGTATATCAAATTCCCCCAAACCGAACCTTTGCTCGTCCTGAGCAAAAAACAACGAAATTGACTACACCCCATAAAAACATAATAGGCATCATAACTCAAGAGAGCATCCGAAGACACATGGATCAAGGCCAGCCAATCAAGCATCCAATTACCGTCCTTCCTAAATACGGGTCAAACAAAACCAACCAAGCAAGTTTAATGAATCGATGACTAGAGTAGCTCACGAGTTGTCACTCCACACAATTAATGATGAGCTTATAACAATGAAGCTCTAACCCTCACCTCCCAACCAATTGTGGAATGCAATGCAAAATGTGTTTAAATGCAATTTTAAGAACCCGAAACCCACATCTCACACCTCATGCAAGTGTTTGAGGGTATCCACTCATCCTAAATGTCGACTCGGAATGCAATTAATACTCTACGACCTTGATAAAGGATTCACTTCACAATAACCATAGCATGTGCACGAAGATCAAAAAGGACTTTAATAAGCTTGTAACGTGGCTAGGGTGATGGGTAGGATACAAATTTGGGATAATGTGGTGGAATGCGGGGTATACGCATATAAAATCAAGGAAAACCGTCAACAACTCCAAAGCAAACGTCAACATTCTCTAACATCCAATTCAACCAAATCAAACCAAACTTTTCTTTATATTTCACATCAACACCATAAATCTCATAATTCAATCATCAACCACTACTTCACAAACTTTAAACTTCTTTCTTTTTATTTCATCTTCTTCTTTTTTTTTTCAACTTTATTATGCTTTCATAATTTTTTTTCTTCACTTTATTTTTCATGCATAATAAAACATAGTTTCATGACTCTTAATGATTTGTTTTTGCTTAGAATTCAATAAAAAATAAACATAATCATCACACATACATAACTAGGCCATGAATAAAATATGACTTTTTAATTAACTACAACAGCCTAGACATTGGTATGCAGAGCCTTATATGTGAAACTTTATAATTTAACTTTCATCAATAACATTTCCACTATTTCACCATCAATCCTCCATAACACCCTTCAAAACTTTATTTTAACAACATCACAACTACTTCAACTCCCCCAAACCAAGTTTGGGCATATAATGCATTATGTAATAGGGCTAATAGGCTTGTAATGTGGCTAAAATACAAATGAAAGGGATAAAAGCTCAAAACATGGGATCAAGGGAAAATTTAAATGTGGGAAATGAAATTCTGAAGCTCAAAAGAAGAAATGAGAGCCTTTTATCATGCGCAACATACACAAAATCCACAATTAAAGCTACTAGAATCCAAAGTCAAACCCAAGATCATAATTGCACCAGGAACTAAGCACACATGAAAAGAAATTATGAATGAATTTATATTCAAAAGTGGCTCAAATCCTCCCGTTAACACAGTTCAAGTCCAAGACCCAAGCAAGGTTGAGAAGAGTTGACCAATAAAAGGAAATCAAGCAATCAAATTCAAGTCATAGCCAACAAATCACACATGTGGATCCATCCGCAGTCAAGAGTCATAAAGTTTTCAAAATAAGCACAGGGGTACAGAAGTAGTCAATTCCGACAATAAAACTCAACTGGGACACGAATAATCCATTAAGCCAATTCTCTCTAAAATTAAACCTAAGAAAACAGTACAATCTTTTTGGTCACATGTAAACTCCCATTCCTAATGAATGGTACAAACCATGCAACAGTCCTAAGAAAGCAATAAAACTAAACTAAGAAAGCAGTTAAAACTAACTAAGCACACAAAAAGAAAACAAAGGAGAAGTTGGAATGATCTAACCAAGCCGGTATTAATTCCTAACAGGAGTCCAACTAAGTACTGAATCAATAATACATCCCGCTCGAATTAAATCCTGAAAAAGGAAAAGAAACAAACCAATCTCCAAAGAAAAAGGTAAAAGAAAAAAGGAAAAAGAAAAAGAAAAAGAAAAAGAAAAAAGAAAACAAAGCAAAAATGAAAAAAAACTAAGCAAAAAGTACAAAAATACATAAATCCTTCCCCCAAACCAAATTTTTGTCCCGTCCCGGGACAAATAACCATACAAAGCAGAGGAAGGAGGTGAAGCCGAGCTCTACTGACCGGGTCCCCAGTACCTAGGATAGTACTGGTCATAGAACGACTGATAGGGGTAAGAGGTGGGCTCAGTGCTAGGGTCGTATGTAGGTGGCCAGTTAGGATGGTTCGGGAATCCCTGAACCGTCCCAGCTTCAACATTGCTCGTGTGCTCCCTCCACTGGACTCTTTGTAGCAAATCAACATCGGAGCGGAGTCCTCGAAGTGAATGATTTATCCTGTCGAACCGCTGCTGGTTATAGAGATACGTATCATGAAATCAGTTCATCAGGGGGGTCATGTCGAATGTGGAGGAGGCATAGCTATGTCGTGGTGGCTCAGGTCGTGGTGGAGCTGGTGATGCTGGGCCTGGCCGCCTGCTTGCTGAATTAGGTTGACCATCTACACAACCCTCTTCTCTGAATCTGCTCTCTCCTGTAGTGGGATGTTGTCAGGTGGGATCCTCCAAGAGTTCTAGCCGTCTGGGTGCTCCTGGTAGGTGAGGATGACATAGGCATTATGATATGAATATCAATGAGCAAAACTTCGATGGTTTGATAGAAGGTGCAAAACAAGATGCAACCATGGGAGAGTTAGTGGCTTATGGAGACACGAGACTTCTATGGGGTTGGCTAGGGTAAATTTTACGTGTGCATGGTGACATGCACAAGTTTCCTCACGTAAAAATCAAGCAAGTATAATTAGTAGTTTAGGAGTGTTGAGCTATATGGGTTTTCTTCCCACTTCACTTGATAGGGTTTTCCCATATGGTTTTTGTGATGTTTTTATTTAGTCTATGAGTCATGGTTGTGGTGTGAAACATGGGAAACACAAAATTGGAGGTTTCTTGAAATAAAGATCGAACCAAAAGGTTTCTTGAAATTCTTGAAAATGGAAGTCCATCAAAAATCTAAAGGTAAA
>PYUH01000257.1:374397-453800 GCA_016808085.1 Suaeda aralocaspica | reverse complement strand
TTACGAAAGTGATTATCGTCTTACTCCTAGTTACCCTGTTCGGAAAGGTAACAGACACTTTGAGGGAGGATCGTATCGTAACTAGAGCTTGCTTCTTTGATGCTTCCTTCTCCTTTCACAGCTTCTTCCTCAAGGTCTTCAATGACAACCGAACATAGTCTTCTTTGTTCCATCTGCAGCCTTGTTAGCATCATCATCAGGCATGTACCGTCCTTGTTGCAATGAAATTGCAATGATCACGAGGTGGATTGCTGATGAGCATTTGATAGAGCTGGTTGAGGAGGAAGTTGGCGTTGCCTTTGTGCTGATTATTGAGCAATATGTGCTACTTGAGTCTCCAATTGTCGATTTTGGGCTTGCATAGCTTCCATGGCTTTCTGCATCTGCATCATCATGTTCTTCAGTTCTGAAATGTCATTGCTAGATGGCTGTGGAGGTGCTAGAGTGGTGCCGGGGTGGTGGGCTACTGAAACCCGGTGGTTGACATGGAGCAAACCGTGGAACCTGCTGTTGTGTTGTGGTACAAAATGGGGCTGCTGCTGCGAAATTTGAACATTGCTAGTATTCTTGTGAGAGTAGATATGATCTTTCCAACTAGGATTGTAGGTGTGGAAAATGGGTTATTCTTATGAGCTTGAAATGCACATATTGCTCACAGAACTATGACATGCCTGCATACTATGCCCAAAGAACACATAAATACAAAAGACATCTGTAGCTCCGAATGTGCAGCCATTGCAGCTACTGTCATGGATTGGAGGATGTGTGTTGATTTTATCTAGCTTTCATGAATTGCATTGATTTGTGAAGCCAAACTCTCATATTTGTCATCTATCACATGTTTTTCCTCTCCTTGCATGTCCTCTAGGATTACCAAATGGAGAATTATGAATAGCAATCTCCTCAATTAAATCATAAGCAGCATTGTCTTCTTGGTTCATAAATCGACCACTAGAGCGAATCAAGTAAAGTTCTACTCCATTACCAAGCCATTAGAATGATTGTAATAAAACCACTTCTCAAGTCCGTGATGAGGGCACATTCTCAATAAATCCTTAAATCTCCCCATGCATCTAAAGAGTTTCATCTGTTTCTTGGTTAAAATTCGTAATTTGACTCCAAGTTGTGCAGTTCTCTCTGGAGGATAGTACTTCCTTTGAAAAGCAAGAGCCAAGTCATCCCAACTATTAATAGTATCCATGTTTAGACCATTCAACCAAGATCGATCTTTCTCCTTTAATGAAAACGGAAACACGTACGTCGTATGTAATTTGAGATACACCAGCTTGCTTAATTGTATTGCAGTACTGAATGAAGTTATTCAAATGTAAGTTGGATCTTCTTTCATGTGCCTGCAAAACTGATTCCTTTCAACCATGTTCACCAAAGCTGGCTTCAATTCGAAATTCAGGGCCTCTATATCAGGAACTCGGTATCCACCTCCCCTTGTGCGAACTGGCTGAGATAGCTTTTAAGGACTTGCTGGTGGTGGCGCGGCGGTGCATCACCCGTGGTGGGTTAATCGTTGAACTGTGATCCTGACATCTCTTCTTCTTATCTGAACTATGAATGTTCAACACAGCAAATAATTGTGTCAAATCAACATGTGTCGTTTGGAAAGAATGCTTTTCGTGATCTCCACTTCCTTCTACGACTCCTCTTATGCAACAATCTTTCCGGTTCAGGGTCAATCCCAACCGGCATACAACCTAATACCTGCCACACATCGAAACCGAAACGAAATGAGAAAACTACCTCAAAGAACGTGAAGATTCCTTGAGGTAAGAAAATAAAACCAAAATAAAAGAAAGAACACTATAACCTGTAATAGAATTAAAAATGCCTCCCGGCAACGGCGCCAAAATTTGAACATGCTATTGCACACCTCTCAAAAAAAACAACAACTCTAACTAATATAGCTAGGGAAACAACTCTAACTAACAACTCTAACTTTGATTTTCGTGTTACTCAGACTCAATCAAAGTGGGGGAACTGTAGACATCTAATTTAGTCCCCGGTCCTTGGTAAGACTCCATGATGAACAATAAACCCACTTCTCTAGAGTCTTGGACTTAATTATATAAGCTCAATATTTTATTAAAAAAAAAAAACGGATTTTAGCGTAGCGCGACTCAGCAAGTCGGCTGATGCAGCAGCGTGACAAGTAAACCAGCTAGTTGTGTAGCGGGACAGCTTGTGTCACGCTGGGTATCAGCGTTATTAAACTTGTAACGCTACCTGGCCAGCGTGATAAAACCTGTGCGGCTACACATTTTTCTTATAAATACCCTTTTTCTCCTCTAAAACGATCCTCTTGACTTTCTTGATTTTTTCTACCCATTCTCACACTTCCATAACCTATTTTCTCTTTTTTCTCCTCTTCTCTTTAAACTTAAATTTTTCTCCATCAAAATATCTTTTTATATTCATTTCTAATAGTAAAATAAGCGAATTTATTACAATAATTTCAGTAAATAAGCGAATTTACTCAAAATAGTAATAATAAGCGAATTTATTACATTTTTTTCAATAATTTCAGCAAATAAGCGAATTTACTCAAAATAGTAATAAATAAGCGAATTATTACATTTTTTCAATAATCTCAGTAAATAAGCGAATTTACTCAAAATAGTAATAAATAAAAACGAATTTATTACATTTTTTCAATAATGACAGTTAATAAGCGAATTTACTAAAATAGTATAAATAAGCGAATTTATACTTTTTTCAATAATTTCAATAAATAAGCGAATTTAGTCAAAATAGTAATAATGAGGGGATTTATTACCTTATTTTCAGTCAAAAGAAACTTATTCAAAATAAATATACTAATTTATTTGCTAAGTGTTTTGATAAATAAGCGAATTTATAAATATTTCGATTTCAGGTTCGAGAGCCTTTGCTCTCTTAAATTGCTATGCCCATTGGTTAATGAGGGCTCATTGCTCTGGATATGAAAGCCTCGAAAAACGTTTCGAGCATACTTGATTGTCGTCTTACTCAGACTCAATCAAAGTGGGGCTAACTGTAGACACCTAATTTAGTCCCCCTGTCCCGAGGCAGGACTCTGATGATTAAAAAAACTCATTTCTCTAGAAGATTGGATAATCGAGTAACTTGGGCATAAAATAAATCTGGATATATAAAAATTTCCATCTTATTTAACGGACCTTTTATCCCAATGCCTCTTTATTATTTAATAATAAATTAAATAAATTAAAAAAAGATCTTTCAAAAAAAAAAAAAAAACGTAGCGCGCTTAATTAGTCACGCTGACAGCTCAGCGTGACTAAGTTAGCAGCGCTACCTAGTAGCGTTGTAGGGTTTCCTGCGCTACGGGCCAGCTCGATTCGGTGTACCGCGCAGAAGTCCAGCGCGATTAGGGTTCCCACGCTTTTATAAATCTCATTTCCTTCACTTTCTCCTTTTTTTACTAATTCTCTCCCCTCTACTTATAAATCGATTGCCTTTAAACACCTTATTTTTTATAATTTTTATTTTGTTTCTTTTTTTATTTAAAAGTTGCTACAATTTGAGTTGAACATAATTCGACTGTGCCCAAATTAACACTCGCACCAATCTTCATACGTGAGTGGTACGTTTCCTGAGAGGCCCTAAAATCAACTTGTGGTTGTTGTTGTTGGTTTTCCGAATCATTTACCGCTTATCATTTTTTTTTTTGTTAAAGGGCTTTGTTAATTTATCACATTAAACTAGATATTTTTGGACAATTGTATCATGCTGGACCTGAGATTTCTTACGACGGTTTGACTAAATTAATAGGTTTTATGTGATTTCACCTTAAATAGTAATTTGTGTTAGGTTGTTTATTATTTTGTGATTCTTTATATATTTGTGTTTAATTGAGAGAAAACTAGTAATGGCCGCGTACGGGCTAATATGACGCACTTCGCCATATTAGTACCTTCACCCCCGAATCCAACCTTTGGTTCTTAAGATCATAACTTGGAGTCATCCCCATGGGATCGAAAGGGTTATTCGTGCAATTTAGATTATCGTCCCGTATTCGTATCCCATTCGTAATCAATCTAAATACACGTTTATGAGTTTGATTCCTAAAACTCATTGGCGACTCCTACTAGCTCGTCCGTATCTTATATTATTATCTCACTCGAAAAATGATAATTAAAAAACAAAAAAAAAAAAAGCCAAATAGCGTAGCGCGACAGATTTGTCACGCTAACGTCGCTCGTAACAAAGCTTGCCGCGCTACACCTGCAGCGTGACAAACTTGTAGCGCTGCCCAGTCAGCGTGACAAACTCTGTCACGCTACCACGCTAGCGCGACTGAAATCTTGTGCTTCCTGTTTTTGCACAATACTTCTAAAAAAGTCCATTTCACCTTTCCTTAAGGCTTTTTTAGGTCTAACTTGGCCTATGGACGGTTTGGGAAAGGTGACCAATTTGGGACCTAAATCCGGGGCCCCTACAGTTTGTTTGATGGTACTAGGGGAAAGTGGGCGCTATTTGGGTTTGTTGATAATTTTTCCTTCATGATGATGATGGTGTGATTATGAACGCTTTTGGTACCTTTTGAGACCGTTCATTGTTTGATGATGTATTTGATGATGTTTTTTGGTTAGATTTTGATGTTGGTTGTTAATGGTGTTTTGCTTCCATTTTCAAATCCAAATTTTCTTTCCTCACCTCCTTTCCCTAATCATTTCTTTCTTTACCCCTCTTCCCTTAAATCCAAAGGATTTTCGTTTAGTGAGAGCATGTAGTTTTTGTGTAGCTTTTTCTTTTTTATTTATTTTTCCTTGTTTTTTTCTCCTGCCATCAAAATTTTTTAATATTAATTTCCAAATTTTTTGCCTATAGGTTCTTTTAGTTAGTTTTTGGTTAGCTCCTATGGTAAAAAGAGACTATTAGCTTAAATTTTCCTTGTATCATGCCTCCATCTTACACTTTAGAAAGGTAGTTCTCAAGTTTGGACTTCTTAGTAATAGGCCCTGTTTAATTGTTGAACTGTGTAGTGATCGGTTCTTAACTCCTTGGCTGGTCAACGTGGCTAATGATGTCTTTGACTTGGTTAGATTTTGAGCCTTCATGATATACTGCATCCCCTTGGTCTCATTTTTCTTTCTTCAGCGGTTGATTTTGCCTTGTTGTGATCTAGTTGAGTTTGCCTTGTGACTTTGGGAGCGTGCCTACTGAACAGGTTGTCGCACACCCTCTCCCCCTAACCCCCTAATATAGCTAGGGAAGTAGGATCGAATCCTCAAGGAAGCTATTTCTACTAGTCTATGCCTTGCATGTAATGGGGCCTTGGTGGAAATTCGTTATGTGTCTAAAACTAGAAGACTAAGATTGAAACCTAAGGAAAGGAGGGAAACATACGTTAACTCTATAAATGGAAACCTAGGGCTTCGGTTCACTATGATCAATCAACAACTAAATTAACGCTCACTAACCAATTTCCTTGGCCTCATTGAACTAGGGCTCACTCATTCCTCCAACCTCGGCTCCTCAAACCCCCTCCGCCGTTCCTCTTGTTCTCCGGTTCTTTGGCTCCTCGCCTCGCTCCTCACTTCGCACTCCTTGCCCCCCTTTCTTCGCTCGCCCTCATTCGGAACTCCCCTTGACTCCGCCCCTTTCCCTCTGCTTCCCTCCCTCGGCCCCCGATTCCTCACATACCCTCTACTTACACGAAAGGCCCCCTGGCACACTTATTCCGCTCGTCCTAGATCTATAGGTCAATTGAAGCCAGACTATAAAAAATAATTACATTCATCAATCATATCATACCCTGCCTATCCCGAACTCCTCCTAGACAAAAGCTACAACACATGGTATAGAATAATACGATTACTAATATTGACAAACATAGCATTAATCATCTAACAACTCACCCAGACGATTACACGAGTCATGACCTCTAAACCCGACTTAACAACCCGCATACCGGAAACCCGAGCTTACCACCATAACGACTTGATTGCCATGATCTGAACGCTTGAATCTTCTTTGACAACGATGTATATCCTACACATTTTGAGACGAAAAGTACCTTTTGGAATCTCTAGGGTTCAAAACACTACTGTAACTCGCCTGTAGGTTCGGCCCCATTTACTTCATTATATAGTATCTTAGGTTTTTAAATATCCTCCCACGAGCACCCCGCACGGCGGGAACACGGGCCAAACAACGGCACCTGCGCCACAATAGAACCACTAGGTTTGTGCCTGCGCCCGCTCCCTTGGGTTGCTAGTTTTGAGGCTGCTGATCTAGTGATGGGCGTATTGACCCCATACGCTTCCAAGGCCGAGCCCGCATGAACAAGATGGACAACTTTTGATGTCTTGCTGAGTTCTTTGCTCGATTGCCGAACCTTTCGTGGCTCTCTAGGATGGCCGCACTCCCGCGGCAACCGTCCCTTTGCACTTTTGTTGCCCAATGACCCTCCTCCTCACCTCTCTTCCTACCCGCTCCTGTCCCGATAAACACACCCCCCCGCACCCCACGCGTCTCCCCGCCAGTCTAGAATATCTCCCGTACCGGTTCTCAAGTACCCTTACGGTGCTCCCCCCGTTCCCACCCTAACTACTCGCCCTGCCGACTTCCTCCCCGCGCCCACTCTTACCGCTCCCCGCTCTTTCCTCAAAGA
This sequence comes from Suaeda aralocaspica, assembly GCA_016808085.1. Lineage (NCBI taxonomy): Eukaryota > Viridiplantae > Streptophyta > Magnoliopsida > Caryophyllales > Amaranthaceae > Suaeda > Suaeda aralocaspica. Next base: position 447,172 of record PYUH01000257.1, on the reverse strand, counting down.
GGGGCCCCACCATCAGGACACACGGTCTCAGGACCCCCCCCCCCCGCAAATGAACTCGTCCCGACACACAAGCCCCGCCCGAACTTACCAAACACAAGCAGCCCTCCACCGAGCTCGGCAGTTCGGCCGTCAAACCGAAGCGGCATCGACACCAGAAAAACGAAAGCAGCAGAAGCAAGTCACGGAGCCGCCATGATCAGGCCAGCCTCAACATCTATTAACGTCCTTTCTAAATATCGGTGCCCCACAACCAACAAGCAGTTTGCTGAATCGCTGACTACGGAGTAGCTCACGCGTTGTCCTCCCACACAAGTAATGATGAGGTATAACATGAAAGCTTCCTCCCTCCACCCCTCCCCAACCCAATTGTGGAATGCAATGCAAATGTGTTTATGCCAATTTTACAGCACCCGTACAACCCCCTCTCACACCCCCTCATGCAACCGTGTTGAGGGTATCCACTTCCATCCTATGTCGATCGATGCATTCTCTAGCACCGTCGAAAGGATCACTTAACCAATAACCATAGCATGTGCACGAACCGTCACCCCGGACCTTTACTAACTTGGTAACCTGTGGTTGGGTGTGCTTGGTGGTCACTTTGGGCGTAACTGTGGTGGAATGCTGGGGTACTACGCCTACTGACTCAACGGAAACCGTCACCCTCCAAACGCAACCCGTCCACCCTTCTCTACTCAACCCTCACCACACTCAAACCACAACTTTGTCTTTACTTTTCCTTCACACCCATAAACTCATCCAATTCCAATCATCAATCACCCCCTTTTCCACCCTTACCATTCCCTTTTCTTTCACTTCTTCTTTTTTTTTCCCAACTTTCTTACTGCTTCATCCTTTTTTTTCTTCCTTTTGTTTCGCATCCATACACCATCGTTTCCATGACTCTAATGCTTTGTTTCTGTGCCTTCACCTAAACTAACACTACTCATCCACACTACACTACTCGGCACCTGATAAGTCACCTCGACTTGTTAATTACCTACACCCAGACCCTGATCATTGGTACTGTAGGCCTATTGTGACCCTTTCTAACGTCCCTTTCACTACCCTTTCCCCTTTCCATCACCACCCTCCCATACCCCTTTCAACCCCTTGTTTTTAACACCTAACCCTACTTCACCCTCCCCCCCAACCCCCTTTGGCCGCCAATACCTGCTTATGTAAAGGCTAACTAGGTTGTACTGGGCTCGACTCACTAAGCCGGCTACCACCAGCTCACACCCGGACTCAAGGGAGTCCCTTAAACTGTGGAAGAAACCTGCTCTGAACGCTCAAGACCCGCCCGACATGGAGGAGCTTTTCTACTGCGCACACACAAATCCCCTCACAACTAAGCTACTAACTCCAATCACCACCCAGCTCCTACATTGCCCCGGACCTAGCCACCTGAACACGACTACTGAACCGCATTCTCTTCAAGTGGCTACCTCCTCCCGTTAACACAGTCAACGGTCCAGCCCCAGGCACGGTGCGACCGAGTTGCCAAATACGTCCACCCTCCCGCACATCAAATTCATAGTATAGCCACACCCCCCACCCCTGTGGGCTCCCTCCTCGCGAGAGTCCTACCAGTTTTCAAATAGCATGGGGTACACGCAGTACGCCCTCAATTCCGCCAATAACACTCAACCTGGGACACGGAATACTCCATGTGCCACTTCTCTCTAAAATTAAACCCCTAAGAAAACAGTACTCACTTTTTGGTCACATGTAAACTCCCATTCTTATGAATGGTACCATTGCAACAGTCCTAAGAAACAAAATAAAACCTAAGCAGGTTAAAACTAACTGCACACAAAAGAAAACCAAAGGAGAAGTTGGAATGATCTAACAAGCCGGTATTAATTCCCTAACGGGGTCCCCTAAGTACTGAATCAATAATACATCCCGTCGAGTTAAAATCCTGAAAAAGGAAAAGAAACACCCAATCTCCAAAGAAAAAGGTAAAGAAAAAGGAAAAAGAAAAAGAAAAAAGAAACGAAACAAAGAAAACAAAGCAAAATGAAAAAAAAAAACTAAGCAAAAGTACAAAAATAATAACTCCTTCCCCCAAACCAAATTTTTGTCTCCGTCCGGGAAAATACCATACACAGAAGCGGAAGGGGTGAAGCGAGCTCTACTGACGGGTCCCCAGTACCCTAGGATAGTATGGTCATAGAACGACTGATGGGGTAAGAGGTGGGCTCAGTGACTAGGGGTCGTATGTAGGTGGCCAGTTAGGATGGTTCGGGAATCCCTGAACCGTCCCAGCTTCAACATTGCTCGTGTGCTCCCCTCAACTGGACTTTTGTAGCAATCAACATCGGAGCGGAGTCCCGAAGTGATGAGTTTTCCTGTCGAAACCCTGCTGTTGGTTTATAGAGATACGTATCATGAAATCAGTTCATCAGGGGGGTCATGTCGAAGTGGAGGAGGCATTGCTATGTCGTGGTGGCTCAGGTCGTGGTGGAGCTGGTGATGCTGGGCCTGCCGCCTGCTTGCGTGAATTAGGTTGACCATCTACACAACCCTCTTCTCTGAATCTGCTCTCTCCCTGTAGTGGGTGTTGTCAGTGGGATCCTCCACGTGTCTAGCCGTCTGGGGTGCTCCTGGTAGGTGAGGATGACATAGGCGTATGATATGAATATCAATGAGCAAAACTTCGATGGTTTGATAGAAGGTGCAAAACAAGATGCAACCATGGGAGAGTTAGTGGCTTATGGAGACACGAGACTCTTGGGGTTGGCTAGGGTAAATTTTTACGTGTGCATGGTGACATGCACAAGTTTCCTCACGTAAAAATCAAGCAAGTATAATTAGTAGTTTAGGAGTGTTGAGCTATATGGGTTTTCTTCCCACTTCACTTGATAGGGTTTTCCCATATGGTGTTTTGTGATGTTTTTATTTAGTCTATGAGTCATGGTTGATGGTGTGAAACATGGGAAACACAAAATTGGAGGTTTCTTGAAATAAAGATCGAAGCTCAAAAGGTTTCTTGAAATTCTTGAAAATGGAAGTCCATCAAAAATCAAAGGAAAATATAGCGATTTATATTACGGGATTTTTGAAAGATTTTGAAGGATTTGGGCAACGTTGTTAAGCGTGTTTTCCGTGTTGTTTGACTTGGTCAACTTTAGTTAGTTGGTTGAAAATATTATTCTTAGATTTGTTTCTCAAAATATCTAAGATTTAGGCTAGAAAATCAGATTACAAGCTTGGTGCGCAAGATTGTATCCGGTTTCGAGTAGATTTTTGTTATCCTAATATTAGTTTGTTTATACCTTAAATCTAGGGTAGTTAGGATTTGTTTAGGATATTCACATATTGTGTGACATGTTTAGCTATAAATAGGATGTAAAGTACATCAATAAAAATCAGATTAGATTGATTGAAAAACACATTGTTTTCCGTTTTCATTGTTTTCACGCAAAAACAAAAATTGTGAGGATTTCTTGTGAGGAATTCGACGAGTGAGTGGTGCTAATAAGCTTTATCTCACGTGAGGATAGTTTTTTAGGATTTGAGGGTGCTTTGCTTTAATCAAATTCTAACAATTATTTGCCTTAGGACTTCGAATTTGTGGTGCGTCGCTTTATCAAATTTGTGTTCTAAGTTTATCTTGTATGAGTGGCGTTTGTTTATAACAAAATTCACATCACATTAGGTAAGTAGCACCCTGAAATTTCCCGAACACACCAAACAAACTTCTCTCTGTGCCCTCTTTGGTAGTGTTTAAGGAAGTTAGCAGCTCTCAGGGCAGTCGTGTCGAGGTAGGGGTTTTCCTCGATCGGGTTTAACTGGTGGATCTACTCCGTATGACATAGGGTGTGGGCCAGCCATGTAATCATGCCACCAATATAGATAGTACCGGTGTTAGTGATCCCCTCTGCAATTTCAGCAAACCGGCGGGCTAGAAAGAACCCGAAGTTATAATGGAGAGGCTGTCTGGCATATCCCTCTGTCAAAATCCATAACAGTCTGATCTCATCAGGGTAAACTTGCCCTAATTCTCCTCTAGAAAATAAGCAGTAAACCACGAACCGCAGGAAATACCGAAGGGCAGGGTGCTGTACCTCTGATGCTTTGGCGGTGGTAGAAGTGAAGGTGGAGTTGCCATCAGTGATTCTCTCCCACCAGGCTCCCTCAAAGTAAGGTCCTCACTCATGCTCAGCTGTAGACTAAACTGCATTCTCGGGGTTCCATAGAAATCGCTCATTTAGTTCATCAACATCCATCTCATAGTGCTTCCCGAAGATGGTGAAACTAATGTGTGTCTTTCTTTCAGCACTTGGAGTCTCCTGGGAAACATGGAAGTGGTAACTGGATAGGAACTCCAAGGTGAGCTCCCGGTATGTGTGTGGGACCTGCTGGGTTTTTCCATCAGGGCCGGGCATAGTGGCGTTGATCCAGTTTCCCCATCCGATCCGGTAAGCCATTCTCATCACTTGATCGGTGACACCAAGGTTGTCACATGTTTCTTTGTGGAAGAACCGTGTGGACCTGATTGTTCTTTTGGAGAGCTTATCAAGCCGTTTCTGTCTGTCCTGGCAGTTCTGAGGTGGTGTTCCTGAGGAGGATGGCTGCTTTCCCTTTGAAGCTGAAGAGGATACCCCGGTTTTCTGAGACTTCTTGGGGCCTCCGCCAAGTAGTTTGCCAATTGATTTCCTCATGATCCTACAAGACATATGCAGGAAAGACAGAGATTAGCATTCCATTAAAGCAAGTCTCGAAACCAAAATCATGTCAATCATGAAAGCATAAAGAATAATAAGATGTGAAAGCATGATCAAAGAAGGAAATCAAGGCATTGTAGTCATCATATAATCAAAGTTACAAACAGGATTCTGCGGAAATTTCGGCATGACCCATTTGTAAATGCAACTAACCCAATGAGAACTACAAAGTTCTAATCAACTAAAGCCAAGAGTGCAACCAAAAAAANTAAAGCCAAGAGTGCAACAAAAAAAAACGTTCAAACTTAAGCATTACTTGCATACTATGTCTCTAAAACCAACATGTCTAAGCTCATATTCATAAAAGAGCATCAAGTGCAACACCAAAAACCAACTTACGCCATTATATAAACTCAACCATTGAATAATTAATGCCTTAACACATCCAAACAACTTCAATGAGACTTTAAGAGCAAAGAAGAATGACTAGGTAAGACAAGTAGCAACTACTTAACCATTTTAAAAGCATAAAGTTCAACATGAAAGTTGCTAGTAAAAATTCATGAGTAGAGCTATAGTTCTCAGTAAGCAATGAAGTAATCATAAGCATGATTTTAAGCACTCTAAAGACTTTAAACATGAATTTAACTAGTTAACTCTTCTAATTAACAACTACTTCATGAATGATCATCGAAAATTTCATGGAAATCTTGCTCAATCCATAAAGCAAAAAAACTTCCAATTACTTATAACTAACAACTCCAAACATGATAATGGAGCATAAAAATAGCTAGTAAACACTCATGAACAACAACAATCAAGTTTAGAGTGACCAATTAAATTCTTAATAAAAATACCCAAAAATTGAAAATTCATGAAAACTTCATGAAAATTCATATAAATTGGAAAAAAAAGGAAATTATACCTTAGTAGATGATAATAGAGCAAGAAATTTGAAGAAGCAACCCACAAATCAAACCCAAGATGAATTCAAATTTCGAACCCTAGGTTATGCAATTCGTGATTTTTTTCCAAATTTTAACTCTAAGATGTTGTTTAGAGTAGTGAGAGGAGTGTTGTGTTAATATTTGAAGTGATTTGGAGTAGTATTGAGTGAGTTATGGTGATTTGAAGTTGAAGGTTTTTGGGGTTTCAATGGTTTGAGAGAGGAATAAGAAGATTGAGAGTTTAGGAAATAAAAAATAATATTGATAATAAAAGGATATAATAATAATGATAATAATAATAATAATAATAATAACAATAACAATAATAATAATAATAATAATATAAAGATAATAATAATAAGGGGGGAGGGGGCGAAAAAAATATAACACGGGTAGGTTTATGAGGCCACGCGAGGAAAAAGAAAAAAAAATGAACGGAAGCCCGCGGGTGTCCCCTGCGCCCGCAGCGAAGAAAACTGAAGTAGGGGCTGCGCCCGCAGGTGGAATCTGTAGAGAAGGTGTGAGCCTTCTGTTTTAAAATGCGGGCGCATAGAAGGAATAGGTATTTGACTGCTGCGCCCGCAGGTACTCTCTACAGCTCTATTTTGCTGATTTTTTTTTTCTTTTTGTCCTTAATTAATGAATTAACTTATAAATTATTATTATTAATCAACACTTAAGCACGTTTTAACTCTTAAACTCTCCTTAATTACCCCAATTAATTAAACATTAAACACTTAGACCCTTAGCTAGACTTCAGAAAATCAAAACAAGAGCTAAACTAAGCTAAACTAAACTACGAAAACACACAAAAACACGCAAAAACATGCAAAAAGAGAAAAGAAGGGATAGAAAGCTCGGGTTGCCTCCCGAGGAGCGCTCTTTTAAGGTCACTAGCTTGACCATGGCTGCATTAGTGATCAAGGTGTCTTGGGATCATCGAGTTGGATGACTTCAACCAAACCGATGACATCTCCTTCATAGTATGGCTTCAACCGTTGACCGTTAACTTTGAATATTTCACCCTTTTCACTTTGAACTTCAACATAGCCAAATTTACTAACATTTACGACTGTAAAGGGGCCACTCCATCTAGGTTTCAACTTTCCAGGGAATAATCGAAGTCCTGAGTTAAACAATAGAACCTTATCACCGACTTGAAACTCCCTTTTCTTGATTCGTTTATCGTGCCATTTTTTCGTCTTTTCTTTATAAATCTTGGCACTATCATATGCTCCTAGCCGAAATTCATCTCTTTCATTCAGCTGTAGCAACCGTTTTTCACCCGCAAGCTTAGCATCCATGTTTAATTCCTTGATTGCCCAATAAGAATTGTATTCAAGTTCTACTAGAAGATGGCACGCTTTTCCATAAACTAATCTATATGGGGAAGTGCCAATTGGAGTTTTAAATGTTGTTCTGTACGCCCATAAAGCATCATGAAGCTTGCTACTGCAATCCTTTCTCGATTTTGCAACCGTCTTCTCTAGAAAGGACTTGATTTCTCGGTTTGAAACCTCGACTTGACCACTGGTTTGTGGGTGATATGCCAATCCCGTCCTGTGGTAAACACCGTACTTCTCTAGCAGCTTATCTAACCTTTTCTCATGAAAGTGCGTTCCCCCATCACTGATGATAGCTCTAGGGACTCCGAACCTAGGAAAAATAACCTGCTTAAACATTCTTAGAACGGTGTTAGCATCACTATGGGGAGAAGCAATTGCTTCCACCCATTTGGAAACATAATCCACAGCGACCAATATAAAACGATTACCGTTAGAAGAAGGGAATGGACCCATATAATCAATACCCCAAACATCGAAGATTTCAACTTCTAAAATACCTGTTTGAGGCATTTCATGCCTTTTTGAGATATTACCTGTCCGTTGGCACGAATCACAAGACATGACAAAGTCTCCAACATCTTTGAGTATCGTAGGCCAATAGAAACCGGATTGCAACACCTTAAACATCATTTTGGCGGGCCCGGCATGTCCTCCATAGGGTGATGAGTGGCAATGGTGCAGAACTCCATAGACCTCCCAATCTGGTACACACTTGCGATATAAGCCATCTGCACACTCACGAAACAAGTTAGGGTCATCCCAAAAATAACGCCTAACATCATGTAAAAACTTTTTCCGTTGCTGACAAGTAAGATCGGGAGGTAACACTCCTCCAACTACATAATTAGCATAATCAGCAAACCATGGAGTGCTAGAAATCACAGCCAAAAGATGGTCATCAGGAAAAGAGTCATCAATAGGAGTTGAAATCTCTCCATCTTCATATCGAATCCTAGATAGGTGGTCTGCAACCACATTCTCCGCACCTTTGTTGTCACGGATTTCTAGATCGAACTCTTGAAGGAGCAAAATCCACCTAATAAGCCTCGGTTTTGCTTCTTTCTTGCCAAGTAAGTACTTTAAAGCTGCATGGTCAGTGTAAATAATAACTTTCGAACCTATAAGATAAGAGCGAAATTTATCGAGAGCATACACTATAGCAAGCAGTTCTTTTTCAGTTGTTGCATAGTTAATTTGAGTTGGATCTAAAGTCTTACTAGCATAGTAAATAGCATGCATAATCTTGTCTTTCCTCTGACCTAACACGGCACCTACAGCATAGTCACTAGCATCACACATAATTTCAAAAGGTAATTCCCAATCGGGTGATTGAATGATTGGTGCTGAGATTAGTGCTTGTTTGATCAAATTAAAAGATTCAAGGCATTCATAGGTGAAATTAAACTCAACATGTTTTAATAGCAGTTGTGTTAAGGGTTTAGCAATTTTAGAGAAATCTTTGATGAATCTACGGTAAAACCCTGCATGACCTAGAAAGCTTCTAACACCTTTTACACTTACTGGTGGAGGTAATTGTTCAATAACTTGGATTTTAGCTTTATCTACTTCAATACCTCTTTCAGAGACTAGATGTCCTAAGACAATCCCTTCCGTCACCATAAAGTGACATTTCTCCCAATTGAGGACCAAATTCACCTGTTCACATCTTTTAAGCACTTTAGTTAGGTTAGCAAAACATGAATCAAAATTAGTACCATAGACACTAAAATCATCCATGCTAGACTCTATGAACTCAGAAAATATAGCCATCATACATCTTTGAAAGGTAGCAGGAGCATTACATAGACCAAAAGGCATTCTACGGTAAGCAAAAGTGCCATAGGGGCATGTAAATGTAGTTTTGGATTGATCATCAGGATGGATAGGTATTTGGAAGAATTCAGAATAACCATCTAGATAACAAAAATATTTATTAGTTGCTAGCCTTTCTAACATTTGATCAATAAAAGGCGGAGGGAAATGATCCTTTTTGGTGGCAACATTTAATTTCCGGTAATCAATGCACATTCGCCAGCCTGTAACAACCCTAGTGGGGATAAGTTCATTTTTATCATTTCGCACAACAGTTGTTCCCCCTTTCTTAGGGACTACCTGCACTAGACTTACCCATTGAGAATCTGGCACAGCATAAATTGTACCTGCATCAAGAAGTTTGAGAACCTCTTTCTTCACCACTTCCTGCATGTTAGGGTTAAGTCTCCTTTGTCCCTGTATACAAGGCTTATGGCCATCTTCTAGATGAATTCTATGCATGCAAAAATCAGGACTTATTCCAGTTAGATCATCAAGTGTATAACCAATAGCCTTTTTGTGAGTTTTAAGCACAGCAAGCAACTTTTCAAGTTGACTATCGGTAAGTTTAGAACTAACTATGACTGGATACAACTCGGCATCATCTAGAAAAGCATATTTTATATTAGGGGGAAGGGGTTTCATTTCTGGTTGTGTTACCTCTTTGATGGCATATGATTGCTGAGGCAATGATTGATACCTTTGGCTCTCCTCTAAAGTCATCTTCTCATTGTTCAATTCGTGGCCTATAGCATCAATTTCCGAATCTCCTTCACCTGCATTAGCATCCAAACACAAAATGGCCTCTAGGGGATCCTTTGTAAGGGATCGAGGCATGTCATCCAAAACAATTTCACCAATAATATCGATCCTATAACATGACTGCTCTATCATGGGGTTTTTTACTGCATTATTAAGATTGAATGTCACCTTGTCATCCCCTACAGAAAGAGTCAAACTTCCCTTTTTAACATCAATGACGGCACCTGCAGTATGTAGGAAAGGTCTACCTAGAATGATGGGGATATGAGCATCCTCATCAATATCATGGGCAACAAAGTCAACAGGAATAAAAAATTTTCCTACTCTAACAGGTACGTCTTCTAAAACACCATTAGGGTATTTTACAGTTCTATCTGTCATCTGCAAAGTAACATTAGTATATTTAAGTTCTCCCATGTCAAGCTTCTTACAAATTGATAAGGGCATCACACTTACACTAGCTCCCAAATCACATAGAGCCTTATCAATAAATAAAGGACCTATATTACATGGAATTGAAAAACTGCCTGGATCCTTCAACTTAGGAGGAGATTTATTTTGAAGGATCGCACTGCACTCCTCGGTGAGTGCAACTGTCTCTGTTACATTCAACTCACGTTTCCTGCTCAAAATATCTTTCAAAAATTTAGTATAAGTAGGCACTTGAGTAATTAAATCAGTGAAAGGCACAATAACTTGTAAATTTTTAACTATGTCAAGGAATTTACGAAAGTGATTATCATTGTTACTCCTGGTTACCCTGTTCGGAAAGGGTAACGGCACCTTTGAGGGAGGAATCGTATCGGTAACTGAATCTGTTGCTGGAGCTTGCTTCTTTGATGCTTCCTTCTCCTTTTCTGCAGCTGCTTCCTCAAGGTCTTCAATAAACACTGAATTAGTCTTTTGTGTTCCATCTGCAGCCCTGTTAGCATCATCATCAGGCATTCTAGGACCTTCATAGTAATTATCGCTCCTTCTTGCAATGGAATTGCAATGATCACGAGGTGGATTGCTTGATGAAGCATTTGATGGAGCAGGTTGAGGAGGAAGTTGGCCTTGTTGCCTTTGTGCTGATGATTGAGCAATTTGTGCTACTTGAGTCTCCAATTGTCGATTGTGGGCCTGCATAGCTTCCATGGCTTTCTGCATCTGCATCATCATGTTCTTCAGTTCTGAATAGTCNCAGTTATGAATAGTCATTGCTAGATGGTTGCGGAGATGCTCGGAGTGGTGCTAGAGGTGGTGGTGTATTGAAACCCGGTGGTTGAAGTGGAGCAAACCGTTGAATCTGCTGTTGTTGCTGTGGTACAAAATGAGGTTGCAGCTGCGGATTTTGAACATTGCTAGTATTCTTATAGGAGAAGTATGATGATCTTTCCAACCAGGATTGTAGGTGTTGGAAAATGGGTTATTCTTGTAAGCTTGAAATGCACATACTTGCTCCATAGAACTATGACATGCTTGCATACCATGCCCAAAAGAACCACATAAATCACAAAAGACATCTGTAGCTCCCGAATGTGTGGCCATTGCAGCTACTGTCATTGGATTGAAGGATGGTGTGTTGATTTTGTCTAGCTTCTCATGAATTGCATTGATTTGTGAAGCCAAACTCTCATATTTGTCATCTATCACATGTTTTCCTCCTCTCTTAGCATGTCCTCTAGGATTACCAAATTGAGAATTATGAATAGCAATCTCCTCAATTAAATCATAAGCAGCATTGACTTCTTGGTTCATAAATCGACCACTAGCAGCAGAATCAAGCAAAGTTCTACTCTCATTACCCAAGCCATTATAGAATGATTGCACTAAAAACCGCTTCTCAAGTCCATGATGAGGGAACATTCTCAAGAAATCCTTAAATCTCTCCCATGCATCATAGAGAGTTTCATCTGTTTCTTGGTTAAAATTCATAATTTGACTCCTAAGTTGTGCAGTTCTCTCCGGAGGATAGTACTTCCTTTGAAAAGCAAGAGCCAAGTCATCCCAACTATTAATAGTATCCATGTTTAGACCATTCAACCAAGATCGAGCTTTCTCCTTTAATGAAAATGGAAACATCGTACGTCGTATGTAATCTTGAGATACACCAGCTTGCTTGATTGTATTGCAGTACTGAATGAAGTTATTCAAATGTAAGTTCGGATCTTCTTTCGTTGTGCCTACAAACTGATTCCTTTCAACCATGTTCACTAAAAGCTGGCTTCAATTCGAAATTTAGGGCCTCTATATCAGGAACTCGGTATCCACCTCCCACTGTTGCAGAACTCGACTGAGAATAGTCTTTTAAGGACCTTGCTTGTGGTGGTGGCGGCGGTGGTGCATCATCCCGTGGTGGGTTATTCTCGTTGAACTGTGATCCCGACATTTCTTCTTCTTTATCAGAACTATCGGAAATGTTCAAATCATCAAATAATTGTGTCAGATCAACCAGTGTTCGTTCGTAAAGAATGCTTCTTCGTGATCTCCACTTCCTTCTACGACTCCTCTTATGCAACGATCTTTCCAGTTCAGGGTCAATCCAAACCAGCATACAACCTAATACCTGCACACTATCAACACTCGAAATCGAAATGAAAACTACCTCAAAGAACGTGAAGGTTCCTTGAGGTGAGAAAATAAAACCTTAAATAAAAATAAAAGAAAACTTTAAACCCGAGTAATAGAATTAAAAATTGCTTCCTCGGCAACGGCGCCAAAATTTGAACAGGTTGTCGCACACCTCTCAAAAATAAACCAAACAACACTAACTAATATAGCTAGGGAAGTAGGGATCGAATCCTCAGGGAAGCTATTAAATTCTACTAGCTCTAAAAAGCCTAAAGCGTGTAATGGGCCTTGGTGGAAATTTCGTTAAATGGTTTCTAAAACTAAAAGACTAAGAATTAAAACTAAGGAAATGACGGGAAAATAACGATTAAACTCTATAAATGGAAACCTAGGGCTATCGGTTCACTATGATCAATCAACAAACTAAATTAACGCTCACTAACCAATTCATTGGCATTCATTGAACTAGGGCTCACTAATTCTCTCGAACTTAGACTCCCTCAAAACTCCTTTACCGGCTCTCGCTCGCATAAATTCGTTTTTGCCTATTATTCAGTGGTCTAATTGTGGTAATCTTACCTCTCGGCCTCGATTTCAACAATAACCTAACTTACAACTAAATCTGGCCACAATTTAATTGCAATCGCTAGAAATCAATAATAGGAATTCAATTAGAAGCCAAGATCTAATTAGAAAACATAATTTAAATTCAAGTCACGATCATTGATCCCCTAACCCTAGAGAAAACGACTACTCACACATAATTAAGGGAACAAAAGCAAAATTGAATTCAAACAGCATGATCATGCACAAGGAATTAATTAAAACTAAATTAATTACTAATAAAACTAAATTAAGAATCAAAATAGCAAAATTAATTAATCTAAACTAAAAACTAAGAGATTAAAGAGAATCATGAATCTAAAAGAATTAAAAAGCATAACGAAAGAGATTACCAAAATAAAGATTGAATTGCATTGTTTGAAAGCTTGAATTCATGAACAAAGTAATTAATCCTAAAATTCTAGAGAGAAAAAGTAATTTTGGAATCCTAGGTCTAAAAATATGATAAAAACTCGTTAGGTTCGTGCCCCCTTTACATTCAATATATAGAGTATTTAGATTTTTAATTAATTAAAACCCACGATGCAAAACCGCACGGAAAGAAAAATCGGGCCAAGAAAACGGCCACCTGCGCCCGCATAGAACAAACTAGGTTTGTTCTCTGCGCCCGCAGCCCTTATAGTTTGCCAGTTTTGAGGCTGCTGATCTATGTTGCGGGCGCATAGATCAAATAAGCTTCCAAGGTTGCGCCCGCATGAACAATGATGGACGGCATTTTGATGATTTTGCTTGAGTTCTTTGCTCGATTCCTCGAATCTCATTCGTGGCTTCTCGTGACTTGGAACGCATCCCAAGGCAAGTACAGTTTGACTCGTTTTAGCCTCCAATGACTTCATAACTCTCTATTACGCTCTTGTAACATATAAACAAAACCGAAAACCACGTGTAATAACCAAAAGAGTATAATATAACCGTAAAAGGTTCTAAAAGTCAACTAAAGGTGCTAAAACCGTTTTGAAACATAACTTAACATCAAAAGACGATATTTAATCAAAACGAAGCCACAAACTTAACTATTTAGCTCAAGAATCAACCGAAAATTAGGGAAAAACACAACATAAAACACGTATATCACCTACTTTGCTATCGGTTATATGATCATGGCCCTCATTTCATATGTTTTATTTTATAATCCAACTCTTCTTAGGTTTATTTTTTTTTCCTTTTCTTTCCACTTATGTACATATTCTTTGTTCCCTTTTTTTGTGCTTTGACCCTTGTTCACCAACCCGCATATGAACCTCGGCTTTCAACAGTTGTCACCTATGTAGTTAGTGAAGCTTGTCATCGTTCTTGTCCTATTGTATAGTTTGTTATATTATTAAAAAAAAGAGAAAAAGAAAAAGGAAAGCAAGAACAAAGTTATATAGTAGTTTGGAATAAAATAAACAAAAAAAAGGTAAGGAAATTCCTTTAGTTTTTTTAGCTTTTGTAAATAAGCTTTGTTAGAAATAAAAAGTTGGCTTTAGTTCAAAACAATTAAAGTTAGTTAATGACTTTTTCATCATCTTTCCTTCAAAAATTATCTTTTAAAATGATGAAAAGCCATATGCCTATGTTGTCCTATTCCTATTAGGATGGTTTTTGAGTTACAAAATGGGTCTTTGAGTCGATTTTTCCACTTCTAATCTTCATATTCATTCATTTATAAGTGGAAAATTGAGTTTTGTTGCGTTTAAGGTCTTATTTCATTGTAAAAAGTTTGTAAAGTTCGTTATTGAGTTGTAAATGCTTCACTTAGGTTTACCTCCTCAAAATAACCAAAACTTTCCAACTTCCACCTTACCTCAACCCCCATTACAACCCTCAAAGACCATATGAGACCGAGATGCAAAGTTAAAAGGTTAATTGATCAATAAAGTCACTTGGCAAGCATATTGAGAGGGTATTTTACGCAAGATGAGAGTGAATAACCATTTCTTATCACATCTATGCTCTTGTTTCTTTTGTGAACTCCCTCCAGGAGTATTCCGTATTATCATTGCATATTATGGAGTATATGATGTATTATTGGTTGAAACTCACAAGTTCACTTTAATCTACTTAGGTTGCTATTTGAAGTACTTCTTGAGAACTATGCTTCGTTTACTTTCCTTAGTGTTAAAGATTTAGTTCATTTTTGAGAGTTTGTTTAAATCTTTGTTAATCGTTTCCTTGCGGGATACATCTTTCTCTTCCAATTCATCAAAGTTAAAATTGCTTGGGGATAAGCAATGGTCTAGCATGGTGGAGTTTGATGTAATGTTTATTTGTTTAATTTTTTCTATAGTTTTCTTAGTTAGTTTAACTAGTTTTCTCTCGCTCCATTTTTCTTAGTTTTTCCTTGCTTATATACTTTTTATTCTTTTTCCCCTTTCCTGCATATTTTAGCTTATTATGTCTTATATTACTTAGCTTTATTTAATATTTTATCTCATTTTTTGTAGGATTTTCCGGCTGATTCGGAAATCGAGATATCATATCAAATGGGAGGAGTAGTATGTTTTGCAGAGATTTGGGTCGGTTTGATCGATGCTTAAAACTTTTTGTCAAGATTTTTTCGGCTTTTACTCGAGGTTCTAAGGATATTGTAAGTTTGACTAGCGATATCTCTAGCTTGGCCCAGCGACGTTGGAAGGCTATGAGAGGTGCTTGGTGCCTCATATTTACGATTAAACCAAAGAAAAGCTACTGCCTCAAAGAAGGAAGAAAGGGAAAACAAGGGGTAGCGCCCGCTAGGCTATAGGAGCACCCGCTTCCCTTGCCTATAGCCCACTATATTCAGGTAGCGCCCGCTACCCCCTGCTGTGGCGAATTTTGGTTTTCTCTTCTTCAACTTGCCCACTTGCTTTGGGTTTAAACCTTAGTATATATATTTGTCTTTCAACTGTAAAAAGAGAGAGGAAGAAATAGTTGGTGATAGCTAGAAGAAGTAGAAGATAATTTAGACTTTCATTTTGCATTCTAGATTAATTTGTACTCATTTTGATTAGTGAATTAGTTCTTCAAACCATTCCATAAGTTGTAATTCAATCTCTTTTAATTCAATTCAAAGTTATTATTCAAGTATTTTGGCTCTTGTTCTTGTTTTCTTGGGTTGATTTTCAAGCTTCTTAGTTTCTTGTTCTTGGTTGATCATCTTTTATTAGGGTATTAATGGAGTAAAGCTTCAAGGTTCTTTAATTACAAGGATTCAAGCTTCATAGTACATTTCTAACTCATCTTCAATTTCCATTCCAATTACATATTTTGTAGCTATCTTCTTTACTTTGAAGTTTTGTTTCATAAGATTTTAATCAAGTTAAACTTGTCCTAGCACTGTTGCTTTTTGTTCTTATTTTCTTCTCAAGATTAAACTTGTCCTTGTTCTTAATTTACATTGTTTCAAGTTCATAAGCTTTCATCTCATGTTAATCTTGTCTTTGCACTATTGCTTTTTGTCTTAAATATTCTCAAGATTAAACCTGGTCCTTGCTTTCATTATCATTATTGCTTTTGTAGTTTGATTACATCACTTGCATAACTTATTTCTTTGTAATAATATTGATAATCAAACAAAGCTCTTTCCCTTTTTCTAATTTTGTTTAGTTAGTTTATAATCCATTGTCATAACTTGCTTCTTTGTTATAATTTGTAATCATGAATAAATATATGTGTTTAAATAGTAAAATGTGTAGTGAGTAGTTTTTAGTGCTAAGGTGTGGGTGAAACCCTCACCACCTTCATGACATAAGCAGGTTCTTAATAAAAATTGAGCTTGGGGGTGACTAGAGTCGTTACATTGGGTTATAAATCCGTAATCTATGACTTGCTTTTATAGATGTCGTCTTAGGTTCCTCAACGAAGGATCGAGAGATGAAGTTGAGTGAAGACTCCTCGTGTTTGATTAGTTTGAAAACCATGAGAATAGGTGTCAATTTAAGGGACTTTACTAGCTTCATGAAAAAGTGCTTAGGAGTCGTTTTATGATCGCGCCATGAGAATAGGTCATGTTCATAGTTCCGCTCATCATGCTAGCTCAAGAGAGTAGACATGACTCTTACTAACGACCTTGACATTTCCCTCTACGTTAAGTTTAACCTAGGAATCCGCGCCTTCATGTAGGAAGTGAGCGGTGTATCCCTTACCTTAGTCGTCTTTAATTCTTAAATTCAAATTAAAATAAATCGACATTAGTGACAATCTTTCTTCTAAAATAAAATAGAGTTAAACTTACTCCTTAGACCGCCTTAGTGTAAAAACCTTTATCTCATGGGATTCGCTCCTTACTTGCCCTTACTAGTAGCCTAGTGAGCCTTGTATGGTTTATCTTTGGTAGCCACTTCAACAGGCTATCAATCTTCCCTATCACTCTCGAGCCTATGTGTCAAATGTGGTTCTTCTCACTTCCCGACAAGGACACCTAAACTTGGGATCATATAGCACATGCATTCATGACTCGCTACAAAGGAAATACTGAAGGTACCACCTCTCAAAGGGAGCTTGAGATATTCAAAGAAGGAGAAAAGAAGGGTTCACCTCCTACCTCTCTCGTTGGAGGGAAGTCGCAACACAAATGGTAACTACACTACCCAAAACGGAGCAAGTCAAAATATTCGTCCCCAACTTGCTCCCAAGATACAAAAATCAACTCAAGTACTTGGGCCTTGACAATTTTGAAAAGGTCTACCACATTGGGATCGAGATTGAATTGTACATCAACAAGCAAAGTGGAAAGGGAAAATGGACTGGCAATGCAAGGACTAATCAAATGAAAGGAGCATCCACTTCCAACAATATCAATGCCGTCGAAGAGACTAGAGCTCCTTTTCGCCGCTGATGCGAATACACTCCCTTGGTTATGACCTATACTCAAACATTTGAGAGACTCCAATCAAAAGGCAAGATAAGTCCAGTATGGCCCACTCCGGATCCCACTGCTAAAAAGAGGTCACTATGATGGGATGTCAATAATACTGTAAGTACAACCAAGATAGATGTCACAATACCGAAGAATGTTGGACCCTCAAAAATCTCTTAAAAGACATGGTTGAAGATGGAAGGCTCCCCATTCCACCCGGAGGAAAAAAGCTCAACATCCAATACAACCCTCTTGCCATCTTCATGATAGAAGAAGTGAACTTCTACTTCGATCCTATTACACTTATCACTTCTACGGGACGAAATGTCTCCCGGAATGCCTTAGAAGAAGATGGTTCCACTCCTAAAATCTTTGAAGGAGAGAAGACTTCCAACGACTTTCCTCCCTCCAAAGATCCATATGCATGTGACTGCTGGAAAAGGGTTCAAATAGGATGAGCCCATTAATAGCCCAAAATGTTATTTTCGATTATGTAAATGGAATTTTAATGAACATGAAAGCATTGACTTACCAAGTCCCTTCATTAAACTCCCCATAGAACTTATGGAGGAAATTTTGGAGAGACTTGATCTCAAAGGTCTAGATATGAGCTTAATGGTCAATAGATTTTAGAACAAGTACATCAATGAAATGGTACACAACCACATCACTATGGAAAGACGTATCAAATACCATTGACTCATCGAGGAACCTCTTCCCTTCGTTCCCCGTATTCCTTAATATCCACCCGCCTATAGGATGCCGCAAGGGTTTGTTGAGTTCCTAGCTTGTGTTTTGAATGATGACAAACTACATTGAACTATCATATTGTATGCATGTTTCTGTTTGCATGTGCAGGTATTACAGAAACAAGTTAAATGGATAATAAGATGAAGCTCATGAAGCCAAGTCTTGAAGTTTGCATGAAGACCAAGTTCATAGAGTCATACTCATAAGTCTTAGATGCTACGTAAGTGGTATGAAGGTTTATAGATGCATTATAAAGGTTGAAATTAGAGAGATGAACTAATTTTGGATGACAAGGAACTTTAATTACTTATCATACACAATTACAAGTAAGCTTGGCTGACTGGAACAATCTGGGAACAGTTCTGAACCAGTCCTCTCAAGTTTACTTCATACATACGTATTTTAGGAAAGTTTTCTTTTCGCGCAAAATTGATTTAAAAAATTATACGGGTGCTTGGTTTGTTATGCAAGTAAGATATTCTTAAGTATTGCAAGTATGTTATATTATATTGTACTGATTTTATTTGATCTCAAATAAAATTAGTGAGAATATTTTCCGTGAAATTACTTCCATATTCCTAAGGAATATATTCTCTTGAAATATTCCATAACATACTAGCCAAAGGCTTATTTAAGAAAATTTGTTGGCATACAAACCAAACTTTTTTGAACGAATAAAAACTGAAGAACATAGATTACAAAAGTTCTCTCTCGAAGTCTTAACCTAGCATTAACCCTACTACCACATTAAGGTCTTAATATACTCTCTTTTGTAAGTGTTTAGGCTAATTATTATTGAGAGACAAAGTGTTGTAATTTGAGCATTCTGTGAGTTCAGTTTGCTGGGGAAGTTGATCAGGGATCATCTTCATTTAAACCTTCATAGTTGAAGGTTGAGTCGAACTTCCATAGGTGGAAGTTTGGGAATCATATTGTGCATAGGTGCATAAGTGATTGTGTGTAATTCTTTTTGTTATTCAGAGTTGATTAATAGAGTGAGTGAGTGAGTGGAGGACGTAGACTTATTAGAAGTCGAACCTCGTTAATCTTGGTGTTGTTTATTTTATTGCATTTTTGTTTCCGCTGCTTGAGAACTAGTTCTTATTGTTTCTCACAATCAATCGAAAAATTTACAACAATCTCACAACACTCAATTCACCCCCCATCTGGAGTGTCACTTGCACTTTCAATTGGTATCAGAGTCTAATTCCTTGAAAGGGTAACACCTAAAGAAGGAAGAAAAGATGAATGCTTAAGAGATGATGAAGGTGAATGGTGGATCAAGGCTGCCCAAATTTAATGGAATAATTTATCATTGGTACTGACTGTGAGTGCTGGATGATAATTAAGAATGGTCTAAAGAAGGTGGCTAACAACACTGATGGCACAGAGAAGAAGGAGAGTGAATAAAACAGCACAGATCTAAAGACACTCGAGAAGAATGCCAAGGCTATGTCAGTTCTTCAATAAGGCATTGCTGATAATGAGGTAAGCCGTAATTTAGCATGCTATACTGCTAAGGAGATATGGGAAACTCTAGCGTTAGCCTATGAAGGCCCTAGTGAAGTCCGGAGATCTAAGGTTGATATGCTTATGTCTAAATATGAAACTTTTAATATGAATCGAGATGAAAATATAAAAGATATGTATACTTGTTTTATGTCGATTATTAGTGAGCTAAAATCCCTTGGAAAAATTTCAATAGTAAAGATTTGGTTAGGAAAATTCTGAGAAGCTTGAAAGGTATATGGTTGCCTAAGGTAACTACAATTCAGGATGCCAAGGATCTATCCACTTTGTCTGTAGAACAGCTTATTGGATCATTAATGAATCACGAGATGTTAGTAAGCACAAAGGAGGAAAGTACAACCAAAAGCTGAGGGTTGGCCTTAAAGGGAGAAGAAAATGAAAAAGATCTGGATGAGATAGGTCTCATGGCAAGAAGGTTTGAAAGAAGTCTCAGATCTCAATGTAAGGGAAAATCCTTGAAGAACAAAGGCAACACAAAGAAGACCAGTACTAGCACTGGTTGTTTCAAATGTGGTGAAACTGGACATATGATCAAGGGCTATCCGACATGGAAAACTGACAAGGGAGGACCAATGGAGAAAAAGATGACAAAGAGAGCCATGCTTGCTGTGTGGGGTGATTCTGACTCAAGTGGTGAAAGTGAGAAGGACGAAGCTCTAGTTTGTGTGACTGCATTGTTGGGAGAAGTGGACCAGAGGCAGACGAGTTCATGAAAGAAGGGACACATGTGTCTCATGGCAGGAAGCAGCTCTTCTGATGAAGAACATGTAACTATTTCTGATATGCAAGAACAAATGAGATATTGTGATAGAGATGAGTTACTAGGTTATATAGATTCTACTATTGAACAAAATGTTAAAGGTAATGCTGCTTATAAGGCTAACAAAAAGAAGCTAAGAGAAGTAACTCAAAATCTAGACCTTAGTGAGTGTCGTTCTGCTGAGCTTGAACTTATTTGTACAAAATTGAAAGAAAAAATTTCGGAGCTTGAAATAAGTTTGGATCATAAGAATATAGAACTTGAGATGCTAAAACCTCAATCAGTTTATTCAAAAACTGATTTTTATCAAAATAATGAAAGAGGTTTTAGTAAGCTTAAGGAGGCAGAAGTTGAAGGTATATATTTTGAATTACTTAAATAGAAAACCTTCAATCTAGAACATTCTGACTTAATTTTAGCTTATAACTATATGATTGACGATGTGGAAGAATTGTTCAAAGAGTATTTAGATCTAAAAGCTTTTCTTGCTTGCGCAAGTGGTCCTAGTGTTAATGTCGATAACTTATGTTTGGAATATGAGGCTAAGATCTGTGATTTACAAGCTGAAATATCTGAGTTAAAGAAAAATATCAACACTAAAGTTGCATCGGTAATCAAGGTGTTGATATTGAATCTTTACATGTGGAATATGTAACTAAAATTTGTGATCTTCAAGCTGAAATATTCCAACTAAAGAAAGGCAAGAACACCCAGACCAAATCTTAACCAGATTCTGAATTGGTTTCAAATCTTAAGGATGAGCTTGATAGGGCAAAGTTGGATCTTGCCATTACTGCAGAGTATAATGAAGCTCAATTTAAGAAACTTGAAATCAAGGAACATGATTTGAGTGACTACCTAAGACAGATGAACAGGTTGCTCGATGCCCAAAGTACTCTGAACATCCTGACCTCATAATCTGGTAATCCTATGAGGTTTGGATTAGATTATTCTGGAAGTAGTTCCCAACAGCCTCAAAAGTTAGGAAGATATGAGATTTGGATTTCTGAATTCAAGAAAGGCAAGTATGCATTTGCAAAGGACATGCATGTATGCACCTATTGTGGTAAGAATGGACATGTAATTGAGACTTGTTGGACAAAGCAAAAACATGATAAGAGAAATTAGTTTCACATTCAAAAAGTTCATAATCAAAAGAGTCACGCACATAATTGGTCTACAAATGGAAAACATGATAAAAAAAAGGACGACAAATATAAAACAAATCTGGGTTAGAAAGGACAGTATCAAACCAGTTCCTAATGACAAGGAACCCAAGAAAAGACTAAACCTTGATTGGTTTGTGCTGGTCAGAGTGAACGGATAGCCATATTGGTATTTGGACAGTGGTTGCTCAAGACACATGTCAGGAGATAAAAGTCAATTTCTTTCACTTGTAGCTTATGAAGGAGGAAGTGTCACCTTTGGAGAGAATAACAAAGGTTTGATCAAAGGTATAGGTAAGGTTGGTAAGACACTTTCTTAAGCGATTGATAATGTATACTTTGTTGAAGGTTTGAAACATAACCTCTTGAGCATATCTCAGTTATGTGACAAAGAAAACCATGTTGAATATGAAACAAATCTTTGTCACATAGTCAACACTGAAACAAAGGAACTGGTCTGTAAGGGGTTCCGACACAATAATGTTTACATAACATTCTTAAGTCATATTCCTAAGACCAGTGCCACTTGTCTCAATGTTGTAGAGGATGACCATTAGTTGTGGCACAATAGACTTGGACATGTAAGTTTCTCTTAGTTAAATAAACTACGATCTCAGGACTTAGTTACAGGTTTACCTAACATTAAGTTTGCTGCAGATCATATATTCCATGAGTGTGCTAAATGTAAGCATGCCAAGTCCTCCTTTAAGCCAAAGAAGGTTGTAAGCACCACTAGACCATTCAAAATTGTGGGCCCATGCGTGTATAAGGTCAAAATGGTGATAGTTATGTGTTTGCGTTAGTTGATGATTACTCTCGTCATACATGGACTGCTTTTCTAAAGTTTAAAAGTGAAACATTTGAAGAATTTGAAATCTTGAAAAAACAGGTCCAAACTAAGATTAATCATCAACTAGTCTCAATCCGATCTGATCATGGTTTTGAATTTGACAATGTCAGCTTTATAACCTACTGTAATGATCATGGTGTATCTCACAATTTCTCAGCTCCTAGAACTCCACAACAAAATGGAGTGGTTGAAAGGAAAAATCGCACTCTAGAAGAAATGGTAAGAACAATGCTTCTAGAGAGTGGTTTACCTAGAAACTTCTGGGCAGAAGTTGTGAGTACTGTGTGCTATATTTTAAATAGGGTAACATTGATACATTTACTAAAGAAAAATCGTATGAGCTCCATAGGGGAAGAAAACCAAACATTGCACAGTTACGCGTTTTTGGGTGCAAGTGCTTTGTACACAACAATGGTAAATCAAGTTTGGACAAATTTGATCCTAGAAGCGATGAGGCTGTTTTCATTGGATACTCTTCACACAGCAAGGCATACAAAGTTTTCAACAAAAGAACCTTGTGTGTTTAAGAAAGCATCCATGTCCTATTTGGGCATGTTCAGCAAGCATGTGCAGGTTGATGATGCTGATGAGTTCGAAATTGACATGTTGAACTTTACAAGAGCTAAAGAAGTAGAAGGTGTTGAACCAGACTCACCACACAACTCTCCTAGAGAGGAAGAGTCTGGTCCAACACAGAATCAAGTAGCTCAAGAGGTAAGACAAGGAGACAGTGACTCAGGGGATCATCCACATGAAGATGATGCAGCTGAGGCCACTATGGAATATGGTTCACCTGTTCAAGGCAACCACAAGATAGGGGGAACCAGTACAGGAACCAGTTCAACATTAGGAGGCACAAATGTAAACTTCGATATGAACAAATCTTATAAGTATAAGTCCTCTCATCCCTCTGATCTTATCATTAGTGACGTTAACAAGGGGGTGAAAACAAGGAATTCTACTTTATAAAACATTTATGCTTTCTATTCCTTTCTTTCAAATGTTGAACCAACTTATTATAAGGCTACTTTAATGGATCAAGATTGGGTTCTAGCCATGCAAGATGAACTCAATCAGTTTGAGAGAAATCAATTTTGGCATCTTGAACCCAGGAAGGTAAACATGTTTGTTATTGGAACTAAGTGGGTGTTCAGGAACTAATTAGACGATTCAGGTATTATAGTCAGAAACAAGGCTAGGCTAGTGGGTCAAGGGTTTAATCAACAGGAAGGAATTGACTATGATGAAACCTTTTCTCTCGTAGCCAGGCTTGAAGCAATCAGGATTTTAATTGCTTTTGCTGCTCATATGAACTTCAAACTCTTTCAAATGGACGTCAAGACAGCCTTTCTTAATGGTTATTTAAAAGAAGATGTATATGTGGAGCAACCTGGATTTGAGGATAGTGACTTGGCAAACCATGTTTTTAAACTTGAAAAAGCTCTTTATGGTCTCAAACAAGATCCTAGAGCATGGTATGAGAGTCATTCCAGTTTTCTTTTAGAAAATGGATATAAGAGAGGTTCGGTTGAAAAGAAACTATTCTTAAAGGAAAGGGGAACTGATCTGTTAGTGGTTCAGATATATGTTGATGATATTTTGTTTAGAGCTACTAATCCTGATTTGTGAAATGAGTTTGCAGATTTGCTGAAAAGTGAATTTGAGATGAGTATGATGGGAGATCTTGGGTTCTTCCTAGGGATTCAAATCAAGCAAACCCATGATGGAATCATGATTCATCAACAGAAGTACCTCAAGGAGCTGTTGAAAATATATGGTTTGCCAGACAGCAAATCCTATGAAACACCTATTCCAACTTCTACAAAACTAAGCCTTGATGAGAAGGGAAAGGATGTTGAGGGTAAGCTATACAGAGGTATGATTGGCTCATTATTTTACTTAACAACCAGTAGGCCAGATATAGTGTTTTCAGTAGGGTTGTGTGTAAGATTACCAAGCAACCCTAAAGAATCTTACATAAAGGTTGTTAAGAGAATTGTGAGATATCTCAATGGTACTGATGATTTGTGTTTGTGGTGTCCAAAAGTTAGCAGTATGAACCTTATAGGATACACAGATGCTGACTTTTCTGTTTTTATTGTGGACAGGAAGAACACTTTTGGGATGGCTCACTTCTTAGGATCTTGTCTTATTTCATGGGGATCTAAGAAACAAAATTCTGTGGCCTTATCTACAGCGGAGTTTGAGTACATTGCTGCTGCTTTATGTTGTGCTCAACTCTTGTGGACAAAGTCACAACTAAAGGATTTTGGGGTCTGTTTCAAAAGTGTTCCCATTTTATATGATAACACAAGTGCAATCAATATTTCGAAAAATCCTTTCCAGCATTCTAAAACCAAGCATATTGAGATTAGGCATCATTTTGTAAGGAACAATGTTGAAAAAGGTAATGTGGAACTGGAGTTTTGCAGGTTAGACGATCAACTAGCTGACATTTTTACAAAACCTTTGAGCAGAGAAATGTTCCTCAAGTTTCGTACCTTGTTGGGCATGATTAATATTAGACAATGAGCACTTAGGTCTTGACTTGTCCCTTTGGCTAGTAAGATGATGTCAATTTGTATATATTTTTTTCTTGTTTCTTTTTGCTTTTTAGGACTCAAAAAGTTCGTATGCGATGCTGAGCTGACCAATTTAGTACTCAAGTACCTTAGCATAATTTTGTAAAGAGTAAGTTAGCACAAACTATTTGCGGAACATTACGGAACTAGATTCGTGAGGCGGTTATTTTAATCAGTTAGTTTATTTTCAAAAATTCCAAATTATTATAAATAAATGAAGTGCGGTTATATTTATTGCAACTGCTTTTTTTTTTTCTGAACGGACAAATATCTTTCAAATCTTTGAAGATAACTGTTTGATTCTTCAATCTCTTATAAGTATTCTTCTCTTGATCTTACTTTCCTTTTTCATTTCATTTCCTTGATCTCATATTTTCTTATATTCTCTCTCGATTATATATTCTCTCACAAAACCTGAATTGCCTAAATTCTTCTTCTTCCTCTCACTAACATCGTTCAAGTTTTTTTAAGCGCTCAAAGTAGAGGAAAAATTCAGTCTCATCATGTTGAAAAGACGAAGCACAAGATTAGTTGAGAAAGAAGTTACTGAATCTCCTGAAATTGAAATGAAGAAATCGAGGAAGATGGCTGACAAAATAATCGAGTAAGTGGTAGAAGATGTGTTGGAAGAGGAAATTGATGAAGAAGAAGTAGCACCCTTGACCTGGAAGAATTCCAAGCCAGAAACATCTAAAGTTCTCACTATAAAATTAACCACCACAAAAACGGTTATTCCAAAATTAACCGCCAAAACCACCAAATCTTCTTCTCTAAAATCCACAAAATCAACTACTGCCAAAAGGCCACCCACACTAAAATCAAAAGAATCCACACTAGTACCAGTGGAGACTTCTAAATCTAAAGAGCTTGAAATTGCTGAAGAGTCTGAACCGGAGAAAGAATATGAACCCACATCTGAATCAGAACTGGTTGAAAATAAGTTGAGGAAGAAGAGGGAGAATCAGAGGAGGAGGTAGTTGAACCAAAGGAGGATATAGTTACAGCCATGCGAAAGGAGTTGAAAGAAAAGAAAGTGAGTACAAAGAAATGGACATAAAAATTTGTTAAGGAAGTTCACAAAATCCAAAACTCCCACACCTAAAATAACTCCTAAACCAATGGAGAAATCGAAGAAGAAGGAGGGTGCTGATGGTGAGAGGGAAGTTGATATGGCTACTGAGCAGGAGGGTACTAAGTATGTGGCAAGCAAGGGTGCTCGAGTGAAAACTGTTGCCAAGAAGGGTGCTGAGGCTTCCAAAGGCAAGGCAATTATGCGAAAAACACAATCAGATCAGTCCATAGCAGGGCAGAAGCGAAATCAATCTGCTATTGTTGTTTCTACGGGTGCTAAACCCAAGTACAGTAAGTCTGCTACTCCTCAAACTCTATAGAATGTTAAAGATAGAAAATTTCTAGTTGGTTTCTCTGCTACTAAGAGTTGGGTTGAACAAAAGTTTTTGGTTGAGATTAAAGGTGCTTTAGAGTTTCAGAAGTGGTCTGTGTTGTTAGCTAAAGATTTAGATGTTTTTATGCCATTGGTTGAATAATTTTCTGAACACCTGCATACCAAGGACGATGGGTCCTACTTCACTTTTGTTAAGGATACTCCCATTAATCTGTCTGAAAAGAAATCGGCTGAAATTCTCAAAGTTCCAACTAAGGGACTTTATGTGTACTCAAGGGAGAATTGGCCTTATGTGAAGGGAGTCACAGCAGAACAGATCCAGACCAGATTTTTTACTGGTCCACCTGATCCCAAGCAGGGGTACACCATTGGCCACCTAAAGAAGCCAATCTTGAGGAAATTTCATACCATAGCCTCAAAGATTGTGTGTACTAGAGCATAAGGATGAATGAGTGTACGGTTGATATATAGTGTTCTGATTTATTGCCTCATTGAACACATTCCAGTCAACCTCCCTGCTATGATATTAGGTCATATGATCTGCTGTGTGGAGAAAGCAAACCATACTCTGCCCTATAGAGGATGGCTGACCTTGGTGTTTGGACATTGGAAGGTTCCTATGGTGGGAGACTATGGCACCATGTCTCATCTCACCAATCAGATAATAGGTTAGAAGGGTATGACATATGCAGGTGGTGTTTCGAAGATGAAAGATGAGGGAAGAAGTGATATCGGTCTTGCTGGGACCAGTACAGAATTAGTTCAGGCAACCTATGCCTTGGTGAAGCAGCTAAGTGACCAGAATTAGCTAATGCATAATATGGTAAACAGTGTCACTACACTATGTGTTGCACTTCAGGAATCGTACAGGACAATTGAGGTTCATCTTGATAAAGCTGGTATAAAAGGAGCAGAGGATTCTGATGAAAAGGAAGAGTCATCAGAAGCTACTAGTGATGCTGGTGATTAGGATGATGAACTGGTCTATGAGAAGAATGAAGAAGAGGAAGATGAGGAACATGATGAAAGTGCTTCAGAGGGAGGGGAAGATGATGGGACTGAAAATGACCCTGGAGCAGATTAAATTCCCTTTATTTCTTCTTGTCTTCTCTTATTGCTCCTAACCCCTCTTATTTATTGAACTCTTATTCTGGTTTCCCCTTTCCCAAATTATAAAGACATTGGTATTATGTAATTTGGTCCACTACTAATCTATAAGAACTATTTAGGACAAGTAGCTTTGGTCTTTTTGCAGGAACAATGATAGAATCAGCATCTCTAGAATGTTGTTTGACCTACCTAAATTAGCTTAACTTGATATAATTAGTAGTTGTCTACTGATTGTGTTTTGTTGTTTGTTTAAATGTTCTTATTCCTTGACTATTTTGATGATACCAAAAGGGGGAAGCGGGTGAAGTTCTGATCTCTTCTACCTATCTCGGGGGAAGCAGGTCAAATAAATCTTAATAATCTGTGGTGTTGCAGCAACTAGAGCAAGGTTAAAAGTCTTGCTAGTGGTGACAGAACGGAATGGTCTGGAAGTAAGTGCATTAAAATCATTTTACTTCTTATCATCCCAACGGCTTGGAAAGAATTCAAAAAGAATAAAAATTTTAATTTGAAAAAGTTCCAAAAATTAAATGATATTATTTGCAGAGGAAACTTTATGGTTTGTCATCATCAAAAAGGGGGAATTTGTTGAGTTCCTAGCTTGTGTTTTGAATGATGACAAACTACATTGAACTGTCATATTGTATGCAAGTTTCTGTTTGCATGTGCAGGTACTAAAGAAACAAGTTCAATGGATGATAAGACGAAGCTCATGAAGCCAAGTCTTGAAGTTTGCATGAAGACCAAGTTCATAAAGTCATACTCATAAGTCTTAGATGCAATGTAAGTGTTATGAAGGTTTATAGATGCATTATAAAGGTTGAAATTAGAGAGATGAACTAATTGTGGATGACAAGGAACCTTGGTTACTTGTCATACTCAATTACAAGTAAGCTTGGCTGACTGGAACAATCTGGGAACAAGGCTGAACCAGTCCTCTCGAGTTTACTTCATACATCCGTATTTTAGGAAAGTTTTCTTTGCACGCAAAATTGATTTCAAAAACTATACTAATACTTAGATTGTTATGCAAGTAAGATATTCTTAAGTATTGCAAGTATGTTATATTATATTGTACTGATTTTATTTGATCTCAATTAAAATCAGTGAGAATAATATTCGTGAAATCATTTCCATATTCCTAAGGAAAATGTTCTCTTGCAATATTCCATAACATACTATCGAAAGGCTTATTTATGAAAATTTGCTGGCATACAAACCAAACTTTTTTTCACGAATAAAAACTGAAGAACATAGATTACAAAAGTTCTCTCTCGAAGTCTTAACCTAGCATAAACCCTACTACCACATTAAGGTCTTAATATACTCTCTTTTGTAAGCGTTTAGGATAATTATTAATGAGAGACAAAGTGTTGTAATTTGAGTATTCTGTGAGTTCATTTTCCTGGGGAAGTTGATCAGGGATCATCTTCACTTGAACCTTCATAGTTGAAGGTTGAGGACGAACTTCCATAAGTGGAAGTTGGGGAATCATATTGTGCATAGGTGCATAAGTGATTGTGTGTAATTCTTTTTGTTATTCAGAGTTGATTAATAAAAAGAGTGAGTGAGTGAGTGGAGGACGTAGACTTATTAGAAGTCGAACCTCGTTAAATCTTGGTGTTGTTTATTTTATTGCATTTTTGTTTTCGCTGCTTGAGAACTGGTTCTTCACTGTTCTCACAATCAATCGAAAAATTCATAACAATCTTACAACACTCAATAAACCCCCTCTTCAGTGTCGCTTGCACTTTTAAGGTTTCATCAACAAGAATGGGAAAACTTCGAAATACTATGCCTTGAATACGCTGACAACATGACTCGGTCGAATAAGATAAACTATCTTTTGAACCACTTGACTTGATTACTCCCGTGGGACAACCTACCCTACAAGTAGTCACCTTTCCATCGGTCCTAGAAGACAACGGAATATGGGATAATGTTGATGAAGACGTATATGCTGGAAATGGAGTACAACCTAGTTACCACACTCTTATCGAGGAAGACAACGATATCGCCGAGGTTCTAAGGCCCTTGTCACCTCTCAAAGACAACAAGGTTCAAGTCGTTACTCGAACAAGACGCCTTAAAACTATACAAAACCAAAACAACAGTCAAGTTACTCCACCACCACCTCCTCCACCTGAAGTGGAAAACGTTGTTATCAAGCAACTCAAAAGAACCAAGGCCGATTTAAATGTGTAGCAACTACTAGTCTCTTCGGAAAAGCATAGGCAAGCTCTACTCAAGGCCCTTTCTAAATTAAACATAGCCAGCGACACTACTCCGGACGGTTTGGTCAACCTTATAATCCACGAGCATCACATGCCCTCAATCTTCTTTTGTGATGAGGATCTCCCGACTGAAGGAACAGGCCATAACAAAGCTGTTTACATCACCGTCACAAGTAAGCAACTCAACATACCTATGACTTTTATTGACAATGGCTTGGCTATTAATGTGTGCCCTTTGATAACCGCTCGAAAGCTTGGGATATCACAAGAAAAATCACGTGTTAGTAATCAAGCTATTCGAGCCTACGATAACACAAGAAGGGATACCATGGGGGTTATATGGCTCAACTTGCTCACAGGACTTGTCGAGAAGAAGGTTAAGTTCCATGTCATGGATACCATGACTAGCTTCAGTCTTCTCCTAGGAAGACGTTGGCTCCATGAACTAGGGGAGATTACATCCACTCTTCATCAAAAGATCAAGTTCATGCTAAAAGGGGTGGTGATTACTATCGATGCATCTCCAATGTGGATCCAAGCCACCTATCAACCTATCATTAACATTGAACACAATGATCATGATGAAGACTTATGGGGATTCTTAATTGGTGCCATTGAAGAAGGAGATAAAGTCCTTTTTGACTTTGATCCTCACTCAAACCATGTTGTGAATGCTTTACTTNTTGAGAACTGGTTCTTCACTGTTCTCACAATCAATCGAAAAATTCATAACAATCTTACAACACTCAATAAACCCCCTCTTCAGTGTCGCTTGCACTTTTAAGGTTTCATCAACAAGAATGGGAAAACTTCGAAATACTATGCCTTGAATACGCTGACAACATGACTCGGTCGAATAAGATAAACTATCTTTTGAACCACTTGACTTGATTACTCCCGTGGGACAACCTACCCTACAAGTAGTCACCTTTCCATCGGTCCTAGAAGACAACGGAATATGGGATAATGTTGATGAAGACGTATATGCTGGAAATGGAGTACAACCTAGTTACCACACTCTTATCGAGGAAGACAACGATATCGCCGAGGTTCTAAGGCCCTTGTCACCTCTCAAAGACAACAAGGTTCAAGTCGTTACTCGAACAAGACGCCTTAAAACTATACAAAACCAAAACAACAGTCAAGTTACTCCACCACCACCTCCTCCACCTGAAGTGGAAAACGTTGTTATCAAGCAACTCAAAAGAACCAAGGCCGATTTAAATGTGTAGCAACTACTAGTCTCTTCGGAAAAGCATAGGCAAGCTCTACTCAAGGCCCTTTCTAAATTAAACATAGCCAGCGACACTACTCCGGACGGTTTGGTCAACCTTATAATCCACGAGCATCACATGCCCTCAATCTTCTTTTGTGATGAGGATCTCCCGACTGAAGGAACAGGCCATAACAAAGCTGTTTACATCACCGTCACAAGTAAGCAACTCAACATACCTATGACTTTTATTGACAATGGCTTGGCTATTAATGTGTGCCCTTTGATAACCGCTCGAAAGCTTGGGATATCACAAGAAAAATCACGTGTTAGTAATCAAGCTATTCGAGCCTACGATAACACAAGAAGGGATACCATGGGGGTTATATGGCTCAACTTGCTCACAGGACTTGTCGAGAAGAAGGTTAAGTTCCATGTCATGGATACCATGACTAGCTTCAGTCTTCTCCTAGGAAGACGTTGGCTCCATGAACTAGGGGAGATTACATCCACTCTTCATCAAAAGATCAAGTTCATGCTAAAAGGGGTGGTGATTACTATCGATGCATCTCCAATGTGGATCCAAGCCACCTATCAACCTATCATTAACATTGAACACAATGATCATGATGAAGACTTATGGGGATTCTTAATTGGTGCCATTGAAGAAGGAGATAAAGTCCTTTTTGACTTTGATCCTCACTCAAACCATGTTGTGAATGCTTTACTTTGCGATCAAGGATACGTCCCTGGAATAAGCATGGTATCAAAAAGGGCTCTTACTACCGCTCTTTTCAACCTCCAACTTGAGAACGATAGATTTGGATTGGGGTATCTTCCAACCCAGGAGGACAACAAGGATCTTCAAAAATAGAAAATGGCTAAAAAGGATGGAGATATTGTGATTTGCCCCTATTCTCTTATCTTGAACGAGAAATTCCTAAAACACTAGTGGAAAATTGGCAATTAGTAACGTCTCATTAGTACCATTTGTAAATTAAACTATACTAATAGGCCTCTATTAATACCGTTAGTGAAAAAAGGGTACTAATAGGCCTCTATTAGTTTCATTTATGAAAAAAATGGTACTCATAGGCTCCTATTAGGACCATTTGTAAGAAAAACGGTACTAATAGGTCGGTAATTATATAAATTATGAAAAAACGTTACTAAAACCTCTTTAGTAAAACGCCCAGCCCTACACCATTCTAAACTAACCATTCCTTCCTTTACCCTACCACCCCCTTATCTTTATTTCTTTTTTTTCTCATTGTTATTTCTCTCATCTCACCCAATCTTTCACACTCTCACTCTCACTCTCACTCTCACTCTCACTCAAGCTCGATCTCTATATTTATCTCTGAATCCCTCAACCCTTAAATGTGATGTTTTGGCATGATCCAAATGAAGGCAATGGAATCTTCATGGCTTACTCTTGAATGTTCTTCTTCTTCTTCCTCTCCCTTTAATCGTTGTTTCTGTTTTTTCGATTTTGTTTTGTGTTTTTTTTTTTAGTTATCGTTAATCTTCTGTGAGATTTGTGATTGTTGTTTTAATTACAATTACATGATTTGATGTTCGAGTTATTGGAAGTTATTTGTTCAATTTTGTTGTGATTTTTCGTTCGTTTTGATTTGTTTTGTGTTTTTACTGAGATTAGTTGCTAATCGATTGTGAGATTTATGTGTCGGTGTTTTTGACCAATCTAGTGAATGATTTGATATTGTACGCAGTTTTTTTTGGTTAAAGTAATCTAATTCTTCATTTTTGTTTGAGTTTTGGTCTTTCTTCTCCGATTGAATTGTGCGAAGGTGTTTTAGTGTGTTTGTTGATTAATTATATGGATTGTAATACTGAATGAAATGGCTGTTAGTTTATGAATCTTTGAATTATAGAGAATTCGATTGATTTCGAGGTTAGGATTTGATGCTGTAGTGCTTTAATGTAGGGTTGTTAGTTTATGAATCTTTGAATTATAGAGAATTCGATTGATTTCGAGGTTAGGATTTGATGCTGTACTGCTTTACTGTAGGACTATTAATTTATTGTTAGTGATTTGGAAATGATGTTATTTCTGCTTTACTTGTTTTATTTCATCGAGTATGAACTATCATACCTCTGCAATATTAGTGTTGTATCGTGTGATTATACTCTACTATAAATGTTCATGTCTCAATAATGTTGGTGTTGTATCATTAGAGTATAAACTTTTATGTCTTTGTAATATTGTTCAATCGTATATTAAGGTGGTTTCGAGTTATCTAGTGGTTGTTATTAGGTAGTTGTGATCTTGAAATCATATGTGAAGGGAACTAATGTTGATGTTAGAAAGATTTGTGTACCTTTGGGTCTTCCTCTAATGATTTTGTTTTGCTTTGTAAATTTTGATGGCTGAGCAATTGATTATTATTAAATTGATAATTGTGTGTTTTTTTATTCTATTGAAAGTATTGTTTAAACCTTCAAAATTAGTATTTTTGTATTTCAACATTATATTTAGGATTTCAAAATATTGGGGGTTGAATTAGGTCTTTTAATTGAAACAGCAATTCAAAGGCTTTGTTGATCTAATTTGTTTTTCGAAATTAGTTTTTATATTATTGGTTTTCGAAAATAGATTTTTATTTTATATGTTATAATTAAGTTTTTGAAATTAGTGTTAATATAGCTGTTATGATTCTTGAATAACTTTAGTGGTTTTGATATTGGTTTGTGTTTTACCAATTCCATTCTCAACAAATATGAAGGCTTTGTTTCTTGACTGATGGTAACAAGAACATCAAGAAAAATATGTAGTTAATTAAGCTCCAATAATTTTAGGGTTAGAGGTTCGATTTTAAAGCTAATAGGTTAGGATTTTGATCTTATGTATTTTTGATAGGTTGAGGTTTATTAGTCATGATTGGTACTGCTTATTCGATATATATTAAGGAGGATGTGTGCAGGGTGGGGCTGGGGCCTAATGTTAAGAGGATGGTGGAGGGGGGCGAGAAGGAAATAGGGGGATTTGAGATTTGAAAGGAGGGAAATGAGTTAAGGGGTAGGGGGAAGGGGATTGAATCAAGGGTGGTTTTGGCATGGATTCACTCAGGCAAATATGTGTGATTATTTACTTGAGTTTTTTTTAAAGAATATTTCATTGTTGTGGCTAAATTTTAGTTAGGTTTTCATTTGATTTTTTTTTTTTGCGTTTAGGAGTCACAAATTGAATTGAAGCCTAAAACTTATCTTACCTTTTTCTGCTTTGAAGGTATGCAATGGAAACAAAAGAGCATCAATGAAACAAAATCTTGTGAGTTTTATTTCCTTTTCTATTTTTTTTGGTTTGTTTTTAGGGCTTTGATTGTTTTTTCATTTTCAATTGTTATTAGATCTATCCAATTATTTTCTTCTTAGACCAACTAATGTACTAATGGCTGCTTCTAAATATTAGCTGCATATTGATGTTTCAATTAGTTTTGTTTGATTTTCAAGACTTGATTTTTCTAACAGTTATGCGTGCTTGTCTACAAGATTGAATGAAAGTGATGCTTCGGTTTCATGTTTGATTCATAACTAGGCTGATCAATGAGAAGTGGCTGGCAATGGAGAAGAAGGGGTGTGCATGGGGGGGATCATCAAGGATCTTGGAAAGTAGCATTAATTAGGAAAGTATTCAATCTCATCTCTCAATCAAATATTTTATTTTATGTATAGGAGTTCACAATATTTTAATTTCTTATTCTCTTGTTAAGTAGGAAATAGTGAGTATTTTCCGGTAAACTTCAGCATGTTCTCACTTGCTTTTGTGTATTTCAATATTTTTTAGCATGTTATAACTTGATCGAGGTAATTTTTTAACTGCACTGCTTCTTCTGCTACTGATCTTTTCCAAATATATTAAAAAATTGCATTTGAGTGATTGATTGGGCTGGTATATTTGGTGTGTTGCAAGTGGCGGGGTTCTGAATCAAGTTGTTTTTGGTCTGGTGGTTTTGAATGGTTTTGGTTTTAGTTCTAGAGTTGAGAGTGATCATGTTCTTGCTTCTATTCACTCACTTAGCTAACTTAATCACTCATGCATTCATTCTTTTAACCAATCACGAGCACTTATGTACACAGGCATAAAGCATTCACTTAGTCACAGACACCTCACACTCATTCACTCATGTAAAAGCTGAATTAGTAGTATTCCCGCTTGAAGTGTAGTTTCTTGCTGGCACTAGGAGCTATTGAGCTGATGAAAATGATGCTACTTGGTGGCTATGTGATTAAATCAATGTGCTCTTATGTTCGCATTTAAGAGCTGATTTTAAATCAATGTTGTCATGTACGCTTTTAAATGCTAAGTTAAGTTTAATGTCACCTATATTTGGGATTTTGTGATGATGTCAAATTTGGTATGAAGGAAAGCCTGTTTTTTTGAATGTTGCTAGAAAAGTTCAGAAAAAGTTTGAGCGAAAGTTTGGTTAATGATTTGTATTATCTTATTAATTATTTTGATACTTAATTTGAATGTTATAATTTGTTGCAGTCCCTGGTAGTTTGTCTTAGCAATTGCTATTTGAAGGGATTGATCGATTATCTTGATATTTGAGCTTTTAATCATGCTATGCTATGCTGCCCTTGATATATCTAAGATTCATTTGTGTTTTGTTTGAGAATATTATAAGTTGTAAACAAGTTTGAATGTTGCACTCTAGGCATAAAAGAAAGTTACAGGAGTCAAAATCGTTGTCGTGTTAAGTGGTGTAATGGGGCATCAGATTTCAACTCAAGTTATATATGTCAAATATCATAATATGAATTTGCATGCACTAATGATTATATAACTTTATACATTCTGTTATATTTGACATATATGAGTTTTCAACATTTTATTAGCATTTACCTAGAATATATATCTATGATTTTATATGAGTTTTCAACTCCCCATTAGCATTTACTAGAGTAGAAACCTATGCTATTATATGAGACGAACAAAACTAAATTGATTCTTGCTAGTCGTCATAGGAGAACCTTTTGATGAATTCATCAACGTACTTTATACTTACATTCACTAGTGAACATAGCTTTTAGTTCTTGTTCTTGTATGAGCTTTCATTTCTTAATTATTTACGAGCAAGATAAACCTTCATGATTTTCATCTTTTAGTTCATACATGTGTAAATCATTCTACGACTATGAATTTCTAGAAGCAACGTGGCAACCATCAAATAAAGGAAGAATCTGGTGAAGCAATAGATGTTTGTTCTAGTAAGCAGTTGTAAAAGGAGAGGAAGAGGGTGGCTGATTAATCAACTACACATCCATTGGGAAAAAGTAAGATTTCTTGGACTGAATTAATACGACATAACGGTCACTTAATGCCCACTAATACTTGGGTTCTTTTGATATTTGTGTCTCTTTTCTCTTTGTTTTTTTTTTTTTTGAATATTTATATTTTGAGGTTTTTGACCGTACTTTGGGGTTGTTACTTACCGAAGTTTTGGAGATAAACTAGTTTCATAACTTAATGTTATTGCTATCTTTTGTTGCATTCATGTATGCTACTAAGCACGAGTAACCCTGACTTGGTTTGATGGTACTTAAGGAAATAATTCAATTAATTTCATCAAATATGCATGTTTTTACTGATGTGGCCGGGTTACTCTTTCTTTTTGATCGGAAGGTTTTGAGATACATCAAGAAGGATGGCCATAGTAGGAGAAAGAAAAAGGATGGAAAGATTGTGAAGGAAGCTCATAGTTGTTTAGGTCTTGATCAATTTTGTATGCTTGTGTATCAAATAAGCAAAACAAAATTTTTAAATTTCATTAATGACAACATTGTAATGAATATGCT
The DNA here is from genome assembly GCA_016808085.1 of Suaeda aralocaspica. Lineage (NCBI taxonomy): Eukaryota > Viridiplantae > Streptophyta > Magnoliopsida > Caryophyllales > Amaranthaceae > Suaeda > Suaeda aralocaspica. Next base: position 410,213 of record PYUH01000257.1, on the reverse strand, counting down.
ACTTCAACGTATATTATTGTTTAAAAATATTTGCTATTATTATTAGAAATACCTACAATCTTTTTTGTTTGGAAAAAATTTTCTATTTAGTAACGTTTTTTCCCCTAAAACGTTACTAATAGCCTTTTTTTTGTCCAAAAAAACATTATCAGTAACGTTTCTTTCTGAAAAAAGGGTACTAATAGCTTACCTATTAGTACTTTTTTTTTGAAAAAACTGTACTAATAGCTCGCTATTAGTACCATTTTTTCTACAGACGATACTAATAGAATTTCTATTAGTAACGCCTCTATTAGTAACCCTTAAAAACTGATACTAATAGGCTAAAAAAAGGGTACTAATAGCCTCTTTTTCTACTAGCGAAAAAAGGCGAGAACTTCCCTTATTTTGAATTTCCCGAATGATGTGAATTTGAATGAGGATTCAAGCAAGGTGGACGAATCTGTGAACTTAATGCTTAAACCTATGGGCTTGAATGTGGATAGAAGACAAACATGGGTTACAAGACTCTCATGGGACGTTCCCATAGAAGAATAATAGCCTTTGGATGCAAGGAAAGAAAGGTAGGGCTAAGTGTGTTTGTTGAGCCTATGGTTTTTTCCCATTCCACTTGGTAGGGTTTTTCCATATGGTGTTTTGTGATTATCTTGGTAAGTCTATGAGTCATGATTGATGGAATCCAGCATGAAGAATAGTTTCTTGAAAGTTTCTTGATTAAAAGATCGAATCTTGAAGCATTTCTTGAAGTTTCTTGGAAATCTTGAAAAGTGGCGCAAAATTGACAAAGCAAATATTGGCGGGATTTTTGACGAATCTTAGCAATCTTGGGCATAAAGATTATTTCGTGATTTTTGGACTTAATTCTGATAATTATCTTAGCAATCTTGGGCATGATGATGTGGCAATCTTATCTTTAGTTTGTTATGCAAGTTGCACACAAGTAAGATTTATTTGCCTATCTTGTGCGTGATTCTTAAGTAGATTTTAGTTAGGATTTTGTTGTTGATTATACCTATAAATAATCTCAACAATAAGATGTAATTAATTAAGTTTTAAATCACAAAAAAAATCATACACTAGTTTGCGTCAATTTTTTATGCGTGACTATTTTGTTCCTAACTTTGTGATTTTGGATAGAATTACATTGTTAGAATCCTAATTAGTTATTCTCTGGATTGGTTTAATTAATTATCATTCAATCAAAGTTATTTGGATTTTATAACTAAGGTTGAATATCTTCGTGAGTTTTGAGTGTTATTTGCGAGTACCACTTAAAATCCACATCAATTTGGTATCAAATTTTAGGTTTTCGATTACTTATGGCGGAAGAGGAGTTTCTTGAGGCTACTAAAAACTTCCAAAGGGTTGTGCTCGAAAAATTACAGGCCTTGGACTTAGGACATAAAGAAGAAAAGGCAAGGATAGATGCACTTGTTCGTCAATCTCAACGACATAACGATCCTAATAGCATCTACTACAAAGGAAAGGGAAGTGACGAAGAGGATGATGATGATGGTGACCCATCTTTGTCAGATTCAACCCTTGACTCAAAGAAGAAGCCTAAACGAAAGTCTACATTAAACTTGATGATTTCCATGGCCAAGGTACTCCAGAGAATTACTTAGAATGGGAACGCCAAGTTGAAAAAATTGCGGAGTATAAAGGTTTTGATGACCGAAAAACCTTCAAGATTGCATATATTCGCCTTGTGAAGAGTGCAGGGTTATGGTATGAGGGTTTGAAGGCTAAGAGGCTACGTCAAAACAAGGCCAAAATCACTTCATGGGTGAAGTTGCGTGCAAAGATGCGTGACAAGTATTTCCCAATTGATTTTGAGCAACAAAATTACATAAAACTAACTTCTTTATACCAAGGATCTATGAGTGTCAATGAATATATTTCTGTATTTGAGAAGTTAGCATTGTTATGTGACCTTCAAGAGAAGGAAAGCATGAAAATTACACGATTTTTAAAGGGACTAAATCGTTCCATTGAACGAGAGTTGGATTTGGTGCAATATGTTGATTTTAATGATTTGTGTAAGAAGGAATTGAAAGTAGAGAAGCGTTCCAAGGAGGATGGAAAGAAGCCATATGTGCCTTTTACCAAATCTACATATTCTACTTCATTGAACAAAGAATCAACAAAGCCACAAAACCCTAATCCCACGCCATCTAATGAAAAACCTAAGAAGGTTTTGTCTAAGGCCGAATATGAGGAGAGGCGACGTTGCTTTAAGTGTCAAGGCTATGGACACATTGCTTCTAATTGTACAATGAAACGTCAACTACACATTGATGTTGTTCGTCAATGGGAGAAAGAAGAGGAGGAGTTTAACATTATATGTGCTGAGGACACACATCAAAGTGAGACGGGGGAGGATAGTGGAGAAGATTGTTACAAACAACCACCACTCAATGAGGAAGATGGCCAATTTTTCATCATTAGAAGGGCTTTGCATGTAGAAGCCTCGCAAAAAAAAAAGACCAAAGAGAGAATTTGTTCCACACTCGTTGCAAAATAGGAGGGTTTTTATGTACCTTGATTATTGATAGTGGATCATGCACAAACGTGGCTTCTAAGGAGCTTGTTGATCATTTAAAACTTCCTCAAAGACTTCATGCTCGTCCATATAAGCTTAATTGGCTTGATGACACAAAGGGGATTGAGGTAAGGAAACAAGCCCTTGTTTCGTTTGATATTGGCAAGTATAATGATGAATTATGGTGTGATGTGGTTCCTATGAGTGCTTGTCAAATAATTTTGGGAAGACCATGGCAATTTGATAGACACGTGAAGCATGATGGTGAATCTAATGTATATTCAGTCCTTTGTGGAAAGAAAAGGATTGATTTGTTGCCATTATCTCCAAAAGAGACAAAGGAGAATCACGCAAACTCTAAACCTAAAAATACGAAGCCTAGCTTGTTTCTAACAGGAAAAGAACTTGAGCAAGAGGTTGAGCAAGGCACTCCTATGTACATCCTTGCGGTTAAGGAAATAGCAAAGGAGTCTAAGGTGCAAGATGAACAATTACAAAAGCTCTTGAACGAGTTCCATGATGTATTTCCGGAAGAGTTGCCAAAATGAGTTACCACCTATTCGAGGGATAGAACATGCTATTGATTTTATTCCAAGGGCACCAATTCCAAATAAACCTGCTTACAGGTGTGATCCCGAGGCATCTAAGGAGTTACAGAGGCAAATTGACGAGTTGTTGGAGAAGGGATTGGTTCGTGAAAGCATGAGCCCTTATGCAGTTCCGGCTCTCCTTGTTCCGAAGAAAGATGGTACATGGTGCATGTGTATTGACTCTCGAGCCGTAAACAACATTACTATTAAATATAGATTTCCTATGCCTAGATTGGAAAACATGTTGGGTGAGTTACATGGTGCTACGATCTTTTCTAAGATTGATTTGAGAAGTGGTTATCATCAGATGGGCATTAGAGAAGGAGATGAATGGAAGACGACTTTCAAAACCAAAAAAGGTCTCTATGAGTGGCTAGTGATGCCTTTTGGGTTGTGTAATGCTCCAAGCTCGTTTATGAGACTGATGAATGAGGTGCTACGTCCTTTCTTAAACAAGTTTATTGTTGTTTATCTTGATGATATACTTGTCTATAGTTCGAGCATTCATGAACATCTAGGGCGTTTAAGATTGTTGTTTGCTAAGTTGCGTGAACAAAAGCTCTATGGAAAGCTTGAGAAGTGTGATTTCATACAAGACAAGATCGTTTTTCTAGGACATATTGTTAGTGGAGAAGGTGTTATGGTTGATCCATCCAAGGTAGAGGCCATTATGTCTTGGAAAACTCCATCAAACATACATGAGGTGAGTAGTTTTCATGGATTGGCTTTGTTCTACAGAAGGTTCATCCAGAACTTTTCTACCATCATGGCCCCTGTTACATAGCTTATGAAGAAGGGAGAATTCGTATGGAATCCAAGAGCACATGAGGCTTTTGACAACATCAAGCAATTACTCTGTCGTGCACCTATTTTAGCTTTGCCTGATTTTGACAAACTTTTCGAAGTAGAGTGTGATGCCAGTGGCATAGGTATTGGTGCAGTGCTTGTCCAAGAAAAGCGTCCAGTTTCTTATTTCAGTGAGAAATTAAGTGGAGCTAAGTTGAATTACTCAAATTATGATCGAGAATTTTATGCAATTGTGAGAGCATTGAATCATTGGTCACATTATCTTATACCAAAGCCGTTTATATTACATTCCGATCATGAAGCTTTGAAGTTCATTAATGGACAACAGAACTTGAATCACAAGCATGCTAAGTGGGTTGAATCACAAGCATGCTCAGCATGGTCAAACGGAAGTTACAAACAGAACTTTGGGTACATTGTTGCGTGGTTTAGTGAGCAAAACTCAGAAAGATTGGGATACTCGTCTATGTCATGCTGAGTTTGCCTATAATCGTGCTGTATCTTCAACTACAGGCTATTCACCATTCGAAGTTGTCTATGGCATTAATCTATACATGCCTATTGATTTAATTCCCTTAGCAAGGGATGAGATACACACAGATGCTAAGAAGAGATTAGAAATGTTCCAAAAGACTTGTGAAGCTGTGAAGAAACGAATTTCAAAGATGAATGAAGTTTACAGGACACGATCTAACAAAGGGAGGAGACAACATGTATTTAAACTAGGGGATATGGTATGGATACATTTAAGGAAAGAACGTTTCCCTCAGAGGCGCAAACATAAGCTTATGCCAAGAGCAGATGGTCCTTTTGAACTGCTTGAAGCTTATGGTGACAATGCTTATAAGATTGATCTACCTAGTGAGTATGGAGATGTCAGTGCAACATTCAATATTGGAGACTTATCACCATACTACAATGATGTGAATTTGAGGGCGGATTCAAGCAAGGTGGACGAATCTGTGAACTTAATGCTTAATCCTATGGGCTTGAATGTGGATAGAAGGCAAACATGGGTTACAAGACTCTCATGGGACGTTCCCATATAGGAATAATAGCCTTTGGATGCAAGGAAAGAAAGGTAGGGCTAAGTGTGTTTGTTAAGCCTATGGTTTTTTCCCATTCCACTTGGTAGGGTTTTTCCATATGGTGTTTTGTGATTATCTTGGTAAGTCTATGAGTCATGATTGATGGAATCCAGCATGAAGAATAGTTTCTTGAAATTTTCTTGATTAAAAGATCGAATCTTAAAGCATTTCTTGAAGTTTCTTGGAAATCTTGAAAAGTGGCACAAATTTGACGAAGCAAATATTGCCGAGATTTTTGACGAATTTTAGCAATCTTGGGCATCAAGATTATTTCGTGATTTTTGGACTTAATTTTGATAATTATCTTGTTTATTAATTATTTAGTCAAGTTGTTAGCATAATTTCTTGATTAGTTAGTTAGATAGAGTTTGTTACGAAGGATAAGATCAAAGTGCAAGTTGCATGATGATGTGGCAATCTTATCTTTAGTTTGTTATGCAAGTTGCACACAAGTAGGATTTATTTGCCTATCTTGTGCGTGATTCTTAAGTAGATTTTAGTTAGGATTTTTTTGTTGATTATACCTATAAATAATCTCAACAATAGGATGTAATTAATTAAGTTTTGAATCAAAAAAAAAAAAAATAATCATACACTAGTTTGCGTCAATTTTTTATGCGTGACTATTTTGTTCCTAACTTTGTGATTTTGGATTGAGTTACATTGTTAGAATCCTAATTAGTTATTCTCTGGATTGGGTTAATTAATTAGCATTCAATCAAAGTTATTTGGATTTGATAACTAAGATTGAATATCTTCGTGAGTTTTGAGTGTTATTTGCGAGTACCACTTAAAATCCACATCACCGAACCATTCTATGCTGTCAGTGGAATGAGATATCCGGGATTGGAGATCTTTTTTGACTGTCACTTTTGTGGAAGATGAGACCACCCCAACTACTAAAGGGAAATCCGAACTGGATGATCTCGATGCATAAGGACTTGGATTGCTCTTTGAGATAGAACGTGCTTCACCAACCGAACAAGAGGTGCTCATGGCTGTGAACACCGAGGCTTTTTATCTTACCGAACTCATCACTCCTACAAGTCAAGTGGTTAGAAGACCTCATTAATAATGGTCTTGCAATTAGTTGCAATCTTTTAATTAATAATTCAGCAAGTCCAATTTTTGTATGGACACGAGGCACAAGATGTTCAACAATGATCCCGATGGATATGCAATATTCATCAAAATTTTGTGATGTGAATTCTCCAGCATTATCGGGTCTTATTCTCTTTATTGTATAATATGGGAATTGCGTTCCCAATCAGATGATTTGAGCAAGTAATCTTGCAAAAGCCATATTTCTACTAGATAAAAGGGTCACATGCGACCATCTTGTTGATGCATCAATTAATACCATAAAATAACGAAATGGTCCACATGATGGATTAATTGGACCACAAATGTCTCCTTGTATTCTTTCCAAAAACATTGGAGATTCAATGGCAATTTTGCTTTTGGATGGCCTTCTGATTAATTTGCCTAATGAACAGGTTTGACAGGCTAATTCCTTTGATTGAGATATCTTAATATTTCTCATCGTATGACCATTTGAATTTTCAATGATCTTATTCATCATTTCTGTGCTACGATGTCCTAATCGGTCATGCCACAAGGTACGCAATTGCTTATCATATATCTTCTTATTAGACATCATATTTATTTCAATTGGATGTATCTCAGTTTGATACAATCCTGATAAATATGCTGGCAATTTTTCATACAAGTGTTTCTTGCGGCATCTATTACTCGTAAGGCATAAATATTCCCTTCCATCTAGTGTCATGGTTTCTAAATGAAAACCATTTTGTCTAACATCTTTAAAACTCATAAGGTTTCGTCGAAATTTACTCGAATATAATGTATTATTTAGCATTAACTTAGTTCCATTAGGAAGCACAATGCAGCTCTTTCGGAGCCTTCTATCAATTTCACCGTTCCAGAAATAGTGTTAACATTTGCTTGGAACATTGTGAGTTTTGAGAAATACCCTTTATCCTTTAAGATAGTATACGTTGTTCCACTGTCAAATAGACATTGATGCTTTGCTCAACCTTCTAGCAAGGCCATATCTTCATAAATAAATATAAAAGTTTAGCTTAATAATAATAAAAGATGCATATTATTATTGTTTTAAATACATAAGTAAAGCATACAACAAAGATACAATGGATGATCATAGTTAAGCTAGTACTTGCTATAATATATGTCATTTATTTGTAATTTTTTGTTAACCATAATTTCATCATCCATAAAGAAGTCTGAAACATCTAAACTGGGCATGATTGTGTTTGTGTCATTGACAAAATTTGCTTCTGGCTCTTTCCCTTTCTTCTTTGATGCTTGATAAAGTTCTACCAGATGTTTGGTCGTACGACAAGTACGTGCCCAATGGCCACTCATGTCGCAACTATTGTAGATTTCCCTTCCCCTTTGGCGAGTTGACCTTACAATTTCTTTACCCTTTGCCTTATCATAATATTTAAAACCATTATTATATCTTGGGGCAAAGTAATTATTTCTGCCACGACCACGTCCTCTGCCATAGAAAAGTTGCGATTTTGACTTCTTCTATAGTTTGCTCCAACCCTTGAGCCTTTAGATATGTTTTAGTATCCATTTTCCAATGCAAAAAATTTTGTCTAGCTAAATCCAGAGGTTGGAATTGTCTTTTAACCACTTCTGCCATTTTTCTAACTACAAAGTATATGGATATTTAAACAAATGTCAAGGCGAGTCGTTAGGTGATAATAAATTCTTTACTCAAATAATAAATTAGTGTATCATATATAATAAATTATATATGTCATATTATCTCATCCTTAATTTAATATTTATGAATTAATCACAACAAATTATTTGTAAGGAGTTAACTATTAGTAGCACATAAAGACAAATTAAACAATATATGCTTACAAAATAATAATGACAAATTAAAACAAATAATACTTACTTGTTAATTAAAATAAAGAACATAAAAGCTACAAGTAATACAAATAGAGCTACAAATAGAAATAACTAAACTTCTCATTTTCTTAAATTTTCTTCAATGGAGGGAGCCGAGTGGTGTTGGGGGTGGTAAGGGTAATCCATATTTATAGAGGATATGGTAAGGGAGCTACAAGATAGTGAATTATAAGTTTAAGATAAGAAGATATATGTGTGGTAAATAAGGTAAGGGTAATCCATATTTATAGAGGATATTTTTACAGTTACCCATCTTTGAAAACAGTGGAATATATAGTTTTTAGGTTTTCCGTTAAAGTAAGATTGTAAAAGTAAGGTTTACTATTAGACTTGTACTCCAATTTATTTTATGTATCACCATTTTTTACAGTAAAAAGGTAATGTTTTGACCATGTATAGTGATAAGTCTATTTTACATTCATCATTTACCCCCATTTTATATTGGTTTTTGGCTCTAACACGGCTCTTTTGAGCCCGTTCTACTAACTTTGGTTGCTTTTAGTGTTGGTTGCTTTCCTTTAGCATTTATTGTAGGAATTGATGTTTTTTGTGTCGGTTCCCGCTTCATCCCGAGCACTTGGCAAGTTAGTGAGAGTCTTGACCGTTTTGAGAAGCTAAAAGGAAGCTAGGACGTGATTTAGAAGCCTTTGGGAAGCATAGAAGTCAAGTTACGAAGTAAACGAGCGAAGTCGGAAGCTCCGGGGGGCATTTAGCAGTATGCCCGGGCAAAGTGATGTATGCCCGGTCGAGTGCATTGTGCCCGGGCAGACCGGGCATACTGCTCCAAGTGCGTTTTTCGATTTTTCCTCCTTTGTTTCGATGTAGTACTTAATGAAATTGTTCCTAGGTTTTCATTTACGCACTTTATTATTCAAGAACCCTAGTTTTAGGTTAGTTTTCTCTCAAAAAGAGGTGATTATTGGAGATCTTTTCAATCGTTCAATTCAATACAAATTCAGGTTTCAATTAAATCTTAATTCTATTCTCTTCAATTCATGTTTAATTTTAGTTTATGTTTCTAGTTTTATTTTCTTTAATCCCTTATGCTCTAATTCTTGTTTTATTTCTAGTTTTATAATTGTTGATTAATTCATTAATTATGATCATGTCCTTAGTTTTGTTTTCCACAATTGCTTTAGTTTTTATGATCATGAGTGAGTAGTCAATTTTCTAGGGTTTAGGGAAACCTTGATTAATTAATGGACTAATTAACTTAGTTTGTTTCAATTCCACAATTAGTAGTCAATTTCCTATTATTGGCTTGTTTGTTTACAATTAAATTGTGCGCATATTTAGTAGTAATTTTGGTAATTGTTGAATTTGATGCCGAGAGGTAAAAGTACCATAATTAGACCACTAGATCATAGGCGGAATTAGTCTAGGCATGAGCGAGAGCCGCTAGCTGAGTTTTGAGGGAGTCTAAGTTTGAGAGAATTAGTGAGCCCTAATTTGACATAATTGTGAGATTGAACGTTCTTTGTTGGTGAATCCATTAGTTGATTCTTGGTGACCTGAATAACCCTAGACCTTAAATATTAGTTTTAATCACTATCATTTCCCGTAGTTAATTAGCAGTTAATCAGTAGTCAATTAGTTAATTAATAATTCTCGACCAAGGCCCTTTTCACAGTTTAAGCTTTTTTGAACTAATAGAGTTCAATTGCTTCCATGAGGATTCGATCGCTACTTCCCTAGCTACATTAGTTAGAGTTGTTTGGTTTATTTTTGATAGGTGTGCAATAGCCTCATCAAATTTTGGCGCCGTTGCTGGGGAGGCAATTTTTAATTCGATTAGTCGGGTTTATACTGTTTTCTTTTGTTTTCTTTAGTCTCAAATAACTTTTTGGTTCTTTGAGGCAGTTTCTCATCATTGCTCGGAGTTGCATGTTGTGCAGGTTTATAGGTTTATGCAAACTGACCACGAGCCTGACATTTTTATTTTCCCTGAGCACGAGCAAGTATTTTTAAAGCGGTTGAGACGTAGTAGACGACGAATTTTTCTTCCCCGATCCGTGGAGGAAACCATTTCTTATTTGTCCCAGTTTTTCGAGCTCACCTTCAACCCGTTGTTTGAAGGTTATTTAGAGGTCGAAATGGCTGCCGAAGGGGAAGGACAGGGTAGAGGACCACCACCGCCACCTGTGGCCCGTTCATTGAGAGACTATTCGTTGCCTAGTACGGAGTCTATGGCTGGAGGTTATTCGGTACCCGATACCGATGTTGCTAATTTTGAACTAAAACCGGCTCTTGTGAATATGGTTGAACGAAATCAGTTTTCAGGGACATTAAAGGAGGATCCGAATTTACATTTGCAAAATTTCCTTCAATATTGTGATTCCATCAAGCAAATGAACGTTTCTAAGGATTATATTTGGAGGAGAATGTTCCCATTTTCGTTGAAGGACAAAGCTAGAACATGGTTGAATGATCTTAATATGGCTACAATCACTTGTTGGGAGGACTCGGCTCTTGCTTTTCAGAGGAAGTACTATCCACCACAGAGAACTGCTTTATTGAGGAGCCAAATTACTAATTTCAATCAAGAAACAGGTGAGTCACTTTATGATGCTTGGGAACGGTTCAAGGAGCTATTGAGAATGTGTCCTCATCATGGGCTTGAAAAATGGTTTTTGGTTCAGTCATTCTACAATGGTTTGGGTAATGAGAGTAGAGCTTTGTTGGATTTTGCTACTAATGGTCTATTCATGAATCAGGAGGTCAATGCTGCATATGAACTGATTGATGAAATTGCCACTCATAATTCACAATTTGGTAACCTTAGAGGGCATTCCAAGAAGGGTGGAAAACATGTAGTCGATGATAAGTATGAGAGTTTAGCTGCACAGATCAATGCCATAAGTCAGAAGCTTGACAAGATTGGTACTACAGCTCCTCCACCATCACCTGTAGCTGCACTTTCGGGATGCACTGACCCTTTCTGTGATTCCTGTGGTTTATTTGGTCATAGTTCCCAGTCATGTACCAGTTCAGTAGAGCAAGTGTGCCTTTCAAGCCTACAAGAACAATCCATTTTCCAATACATATAATCCGAGCTGGAAGGATCATCCATACTTTTCCTACAAGAACAATAGCAATGTGCAGAATCCTCAGTAAGCTATACCAACTCAGCAGGCACCCCAGCAGATGCAGAGATATGTACCACCACACCCACCAGGTTTCAGCAGGCCACCACTATCATCACCACCATTGCCAGCTCAACCTAGTGGTGAAATTTCAGAGCTGAAAAATATGATGTTGCAGATGCAGAAAAATATGGAGGCAATGCAGGCTCACAACAAGCACCTGGAGACTCAGATAGCTCAGATTGCATAATCAACTGCTCAAAGGCAACCAGGCCACCTTCCATCACAACCTACACCTCTAGTATCACAGGCATCACAGAATCCCCCAAGGGACCATGTCAATGCCATTACTTTAAGGAGTGGAACTGCTTATGAGGGCACGAAAATGCCTACTGATAATGTTAATTTTGATGTTGCAGGTGGAGCTAAGAAGACCAGTGATGTGGTGATTGAATATCTAGAGGCAGTTCCAGCTAAGGAAACTGAAGCACCTAAGGAGAAGGTAGATGACACATCGGTTGATACGATACCGAGGTCACAGGTTAGGTTTCCCTTTCCGAACAGGGTGACCAGGAGTAAGAATGATAATCATTTCAGTAAATTTTTAGATATTGTGAAGAATTTGCAGGTTATTGTTCCATTTACTGATTTGATAACTCAAATTCCTACTTATACTAAATTTTTGAAAGATATTTTGAGCAGGAAACGTGAGTTGAATGTGGTGGAGACCGTAGCACTTATGAAGGAGTTCAGTGCCATATTGTAAAACAAGTCACCACCTAAGTTAAAAGACCTGGGAAGTTTTTCTATTCCTTGTAACATTGGCCCATTATTTATTGATAAAGCTTTATGTGATTTAGGGGCCAGTGTTAGTGTCATGCCTTTATCTATTTGCAAAAAAACTTAACATGGGTTACTAACATCACTTTGCAGACGGCAGATAGGATAGTGAAATATCCTAAAGGTATTTTAGAGGATGTCCCTGTGAGAGTCGGGAAATACTTTATTCCTGTTGATTTTGTTGTGTTAGATATGGATGAGGATGCTCATATCCCAATTATACTTGGTAGACCTTTCTTACACACTACAGGTGTTGTTATTGATGTCAAAAACGGTAGTTTGACTCTTTCTGTAGGGGATGATAAAGTCACCTTTAATCTTAATGCTTCTCTTAAGAGTCCTATGATAGAACAATCATGCTATGTTATTGATGTCATTAATGAGATTGTTATTGATGATATGCCTCGATCCACTACAAAGGATCTTCTGGAGGCCGTTGTTTGTCTTGATGTTGGTGCAGGTGAAGGTATAGCTGCTGCCGATAATTTGGTCCAGGATCTTACTGGTGAGGAATTGAATCCGGAAGAGAGCCAGAAATTTGTTGAGTTACCCCAAGAGGTTTGTTTTGTCAAAGAGGTAACCCAACCTGAGATGAAACCCCTCCCCTCTAATTTGAATATGCTTTTCTAGATGATAAGGAGTTGTACCCATTCATTGTTAGTGCTTCTATTACTGATAGTCAACTTAATAAGCTTTTGTCTGTGCTTAAGTCTCATAAGAAGGCTATCGGTTATACTACTGATGATTTGACTGGTATTAGTCCTGATTTTTGCATGCATAGAATTCATTTAGAGGAAGGTCATAAACCTTGTATACAGGGTCAACGTCGTTTGAATCCTAACATGCAGGAGGTGGTGAAGAAAGAAGTTCTTAAACTTCTACATGCAGGTATTATTTACTCGGTGCCTGATTCCCAGTGGGTAAGTACCGTATAGGTAGTCCCTAAGAAAGGGGGAACAACTGTTGTTCGTAATGATAAAAATGAATTAATACCTACTAGAGTTGTTACAGGATGGAGAATGTGTATTGACTATAGAAAATTGAATGTTGCAACTAAAAAGGATCATTTCCCCCCTCCCTTTTATTGATCACATGTTGGAAAGGTTAGCTAAGAATAAGTATTTCTGTTATCTTGATGGATATTCGGGTTTCTTTCAGATTCCCATCCATCCTGATGATAGAGAGAAAACTACTTTTACATGTCCTTATGGTACTTTTGCATATCGTAGAATGCCTTTTGGTTTATGTAATGCACCAGCTATTTTCCAACGTTGTATAATGAGCATCTTTTCTGAGTTCATAAAGTCTATTATGGAGGTCTTCATGGATTATTATAGTGTTTATAGTTCTGATTTTGATTCATGTTTGACTAACTTGACTAAAGTTTTCGAAAGATGTGAGCAGGTAAATTTGGTCTTAAATTGGGAAAAATGTCATTTCATGGTCAATGAAGGAGTAGTATTGGGACATTTGGTGTCCGAGCGTGGTATTGAGGTGGATAAGGCAATAATACAGGTAATTGAGCAATTGCCACCTCCGGTGAATGTTAAAGGGGTAAGAAGTTTTTTGGGTCATGCTGGTTTTTAACGCGGGTTTATCAAGGATTTTTCCAAAATTGCGAAACCACTAACTCAATTGCTTTTGAAAGATGCTGAGTTTAAGTTCACTGATGAGTGTCTTGAGTCCTTTACTATGATAAAAAATGCATTAATTTTGGCACCTATTATACAATCCCCCGATTGGAATTTACCTTTTGAGATAATGTGTGATGCTAGTGATTTTGCAGTTGGTGCAGTTTTAGGTCAAAGGAGGGACAAGGTCTTACATGCTATTTACTATGCCAGTAAGACCTTGGATGAAGCTCAAGTCAACTATGCCACCACGGAAAAGGCGTTGCTTGCTATTGTTTATGCATTAGATAAATTTCGTGCTTATCTTGTAGGTTCGAAAGTTATTGTTTACACTGACCGTGCAGCACTTAAGTATCTACTTGGGAAGAAGGAAGCCAAACTGAGGCTTATTCGGTGGATTTTTCTGCTCTAAGAGTTCGTTCTCGAGATTCGTGATAAGAAGGAAACGAAAAATGTGGTAGCAGACCACCTATGGAGGATACGGTATGATGATGGGGAGATCTCTACCCCCATCGATGACTCTTTTCCTGATGAACATCTGTTTTCGGTTTGTGTAAATTCTCATTGGTTTGCTGACTTTGCTAACTATGTTGTTGGGGGTGTCTTACCCTCTGATTTGATTTACCAGCAGAAAAAGAAGTTTTTGTATGATGTTAAGCGATACTTTTGGGATGATCCTAACTTGTTTCGTGAGTGTGCAGATGACTTATACTAGAGATGTGTTCTGGATTAGGAAGTCTATGGTGTACTTCACCATTGTCATTCATCACCGTATGGAGGTCACACTGGACCTTCTAAGACGATGTTCAAGGTCCTCGAATCGGGTTTTTATTGGCCCACTATCCTACAGGATGCTAGAGCCTTTATTATGTCTTGTGATTCGTGCCAGCGAACAGGTAATATCTCACAAAGGCACGAATTGCCTCAAACCGGTATATTAGAAGTTGAAATTTTTGATGTTTGGGGCATTAACTATATGGGACCCTTCCCATCCTCTAATGGAGTCCGTTTCATGTTAGTTGTTGTGGATTATGTTTCAAAATGGGTGAAAGCTTTGGCTACCCCCCATTGCGATTCTAACACCGTGTTGAGATTGTTTAAGCAGGTCATCTTTCCTAGGTTCGGAGTCCATAGAGCTGTTATCAGTGATGGGGGGAAGCATTTCCATGAGAAGAGGCTAGATAAGCTGCTGGAGAAGTACAGTGTCTACCACAGAACGGGATTGGCTTACCATCCACAAACCAGTGGTCAAGTGGAGGTTTCAAACCAAGAAATCAAAGCTATCCTAGAGAAGAAGGTTGCAAAATCGAGGAAGGATTGGACTAACAAGCTCGGCGTACAGGACGGCTTTCAAAACTCCAACTGGAACTTCACCGTTCCGGTTAGTTTATGGTAAAGCGTTTCATCCTCCGGTTGAGCTAGAGTACAAGGCATATTGGGCAGTAAAGGAGTTGAACATGGATTCTAAGCTTACAGGCGAAAAGCGACTTCTTCAGTTGAATGAACTCGATGAATTTCGTTTAGCAGCATATGATGGTGCCAAAATCTACAAAGAGAAGACTAAGAGATGGCACGATAAGAGAATCATGAGAAGAGAGTTCCAAGTTGGTGACAAGGTACTTTTATTCAACTCTCGTCTCAGATTATTCCCTGGAAAGTTGAAATCCAGGTGGAGCGGTCCTTTTACGGTTACTATGGTGAGCAAATTTGGGTTCGTTGAGGTTCAAAATGACAAAGGTGAAAAGTTCAAGGTAAACGGACAACGATTGAAGCTCTATTATGAAGGTGATACAGTTGGACTAGTGGAAGAGGTGATTTCCACAACCCCGACTCCCATTGACCACTCCGGGACCATGGTCAAACTAATGACCTTAGAGAAGCGCTTTGCAGGAGGCAACCCGTACGTAGGTGTTTTCTTTTCTTTTCCTTTGCTTTAATAGTTTAGATTAGCTTTACTAAGTTCTTTTAGTGAGAGAGCGTGAGGGACTAATGGTTTGTGATGTTTTGAGTGTTTTGCAGGCTTAGGTGCGAATTTATGGATTAAATAAGCAAGAAAAGGGTAGAATGCAGCATGCCCGATTAGCCCAGGCGGAATGCACCCAGACCGGGCGAGTTGCACTTGACCCGGGCGCATTGGCACTAGTTCAAAAATTGACAAAATCACCTGAGATGCAACATGCCCGGTCTGCCCGGGCACACTGACAGCAGACCGAGCGGAATGAATTTAAGCCGGGCGCGAATGACGTTTTGGAACACTTAGAAAAAAATACAGGTATGCACTATGCCCGGTCAGCCCGGGCGGGCTGCTCTGATCCCCTCAAAACCCACGAAACTTCTTTTCTCCCTCACTTCCTTCACTTCTTCTTCCTCCTACTTCTATTCTACTTTTTCTCACTACAAAAAAACCCCCAAATTCTCCATTAAAACTACTTCACTCAAATCTTTAATCCCCCATAACTCACTCATTCCTCCACCAAATTCACTCAATTTCCACTAATCTTCCTTATTTCTTCCCCTCTTTCTTTTTCTCACCACAAATTTCATCAAAACCCCCAAATTCATCATCACCTAAAAACTCTAACTTCACTAAAACTTCCAAAATGCCTCCAAAAAGGTCAAGGGGTGAATCAAGTCGCACTAGCTACCTCAAAATAACGAGATTGAGAGAGATGCGGACTATCCAATGGTAAGTTTTTCTTCTATGGAACAAAAAGAAAAATTTGCAAAGCTTAAGCATAGGCCTATTGTTGCTACTAGGTTTTTAGATCATGCTTTACTTCATGCTTTGGGGATTGTAGATGAGACTAGACTTTGTTTGAAAAATATGGGTCTAGAATTGTTCTTTACCATGGATTTGCCTACATATGCCGATATAACATATGAATTTATGTCTAGCTTTCGCATCGATAGGCCAAATGCCCATAGGCCCGTCCAAGGAGTCTCTTTTCTTTTGTTTGGTCAAGACCGTTATGAAACACTTGATGATTTTGCCTTAATTTTTAGTATGAATCGATTGGGTACAAAAAACCCACCTCAGGAATTTAGTGATGTTGCTATTTGGAATACACTAACTGGCTTAGAAACTGATACTTGGCAACACAACTACTCTAATTTGATTCACCAGCCTTTGGGAAGGATAATTCACAAGTTAATGGGATGGACGATTTTTGGTCGTCATGAATGCAATTCTGTTTCCACTAGGGAAATTGCCTTTTTAGGGCAACATCTAGTTAAGAGTACTTGTCCATATCGTCTTCTTGTAGCTCATCACTTTGCTATTCATTTACAAACACAATGTCGGACTTTTGCGGGTAGAGATGCTTATGGATATCCCACAGTGAATAATATTGTTTTTGGAGGTTTAATCACTTTGATTGCTAGACGATATTGGGTAGACTTTGAGCAACACCGTACACCGGTTGTTGGTTCTAGGAGGTTAGATTTAGATTATTTTTCAAACTATGAGTGGATGACAATGCTAGAGGGGCAGCGGTTTAGGTGGTACATTGGTAGGGGGAAGAGGTCTTCTGTTATTCTTCCAAACCCTGCCATTACAAGTTTGACTCCTGATCAGGAGTCGTGGACTATGCCCCGTAATGGGCACCAGGCTGCTACTTCCGCTAGCCAGCGGACCTACATGAGGAGGGGGCCTCCTCAGCCTTCCACCTCTCAGCCTGCGGAGTCCGATGCAGGAGGAGACGGGTCATGGCGTTATGCCATGAGCCAACTCCAGAGTCAGTTTTATAACTTCCAGATCCAGCAGCACCGGCTTATCCAGCGGTTTGACACTTTTCAGCAGGATCATACTCGAGCGATGTATCCGATTTATGATTATTTTGTTTGTTCTGGAGCTATACCTTCTATTGGGCCTCACCCTTCTTAGTATACCTTTAACCCGGGAGAGGGGTCCAATAGAGGAATTGTAGGAGCTGCTACTGGTGCTGCTACTGGTGATGTTGCTGGTGATGATGATGGTGACAATGATGATGATGATGATGATGAGGATGATGATGGTCCTGACATGGATGAGTTCATTGAGAGCTCAGATTGAGGAGCAGCTGGCTCCCTTTTACTCCCTTCAGCACTGCGAACATTGCTGAGTCCGGCTTGGGGGAGGTATTTGTATTGCTTTCTTGGTATAGATTTGATTGCTTTGTAGTGTAGTTTTATTGCTTTATTAGGATAGTCATATGGTTTGTACTACTTATTAGAAGTAGGAGTTTACATATGACCAAAAAAATGTACTGCTTTCATAGTTTAGATTTTTGCTTTGCTTTTAGTAGTCAATAGTTGAATTGTATGAATTGATTGAAATTTGTTGATTAATGAGCATTAATGTAAACTTTATGAATAATGACTTCCATGTGCCCCGCTTTTTATTTAAAAAAATGTTTCTGATTGATTTGGGCATGTGATGAGTTATGTTTCGAGAATTGCCAACTCGGACTTGAACTTGACTTAGCTTGAAACAATTTCTTATCATGCCATTGTAGCCATGTGTAGAGTAGAGGCTTGAACTGTGTTAACGGGAGGATTTGAGCCGCATACATTAATTCTATGCTTATTTCTTTTCATGTGTGCTTAGTTTCTGGTGCTTGTATGATCCGTATTTTGTCTTTTGACTCTAGTAGCTTGGCTTTGGTGTGTTAAATGTCGCAAATGATAAAAGGCATTCATTTCTTTTAGGAGCTTTCAGATTTTAGGCATTCCTTCACAAATGTTCCCTTGATCCTTATTTGAGCTTTTTACCATTCATTTGCATTTTAGCCACATTACAACCCTATTTGGCCTTATTTTATTGATATTTGCCCAAGCTTGGCTTGGGGGAGTTGTTGAGTTGTTTTGTTGATGATTTGCAACTGTTGGAGGTTTTGGAGGATCGGGAAATTATGGAATGTTGGTTGTTGTTAAAGTTTAATAATAGGTCATACATTAAGGCTCTGCATGCCAATGTCTAGGCTAGTTTCTAATGAAGAATTGAAATGTTATATTTTATAATTGGCCTAGTTATGTATGGGTGATGATTTTTTCTTTGACACATCATTAAGAGTCGTGAACCTAATTTTGAAAAAAAAATTGAAAGTTGAAAGAAATGAAAAGAAAATAAAAGAAAAAAAAATTGAGAAAAATTGAAAAAAAATGTTGAAAAAAAAAAGAAAGAGCTTGTGATTTTTGGAGTTGTTGAAGTGTAAAGTTTTATGGTGTGATATGATTCTATAAGAAATTGGTTTGATGTGGGAGTTGAATGTGGAGTTGTTGATTATGTTCCTTGATTGTTATATGTGTATAACCCGTATTTACCACCACATTATCCTAAATTTTATCCTACCCATCACCCTAGCCACGTTACAAGCTTATAAAGACCTTTTTGATCGGCATGTACATGTTTTTAGTTCTTGTGAAGTGAGTCATTTGCCAAAGCTAGTGAGTATTACTTGCATTTCGAGTCGACTTCCGCATTAGGATTGAGTGACTACCCTTAAACACGTGCATGAGGTGTGAGATGTGGGTTTGGGTTCTCAAAATGTGCATTAAAACACTTTTTGCATTTGCATTCTTGATTGGGATTAAGGGTGAGCTTCATTGTTTATGCTCAATTTTATGCGTGGAGTGACACCGAGTGAGTTACTCTAGTCATCGACTTTTATTTCTTACATGGTTCGCTTATTGATTTTGATTTAAGTGGATAGCGGTCAAGGGATTTTGATGGGTTGGTTGAGGAACATGCATGCTCGGAATTGGTTGAGTTGATTTGTTTTTCAAAGTTTTAGGGGTGAAGTCATTGTTTGTTTAGTTGTTTGCTTGAGGACAAGCAAAGGCTTAGCTTGGGGGAGTTTGATAAGTCTATTTTATATTCATTATTTACCTCAATTTTATATTGGTTTTTAGCTCTAACACGGCTCTTTTAGTGTCGGTTCTACTAACTTTGGTTGCTTTTAGTGTTGGTTGCTTTGCTTTAGCATTTATTGCAGGAATTGATGCTCTTTGTGTCAGTTCCCGCTTCATCTCGAGCACTTGGCAAGTTAGTGAGAGTCTTGACCATTTTGAGAAGCTAAAAGGAAGCTAGGACGTGATTTAGAAGCCTTTGGGAAGCATAGAAGTCAAGTTGCGAAGTAAACGAGCGAATTCGGAAGCTCCGGGGGGGATTTGGCAGTATGCCCGGGCAAAGTGATGTATGCCCGGGTCGAGTGCATTGTGCCCGGGTAGACCAGGCATACTGCTCCGAGCGCGTTTTTCGATTTTTCCTCCTTTGTTTCGACTTAGTACTTAATGAAATTGCTCCTAGGTTTTCATTTACGCACTTTATTATTCATGAACCCTAGTTTTAGGTTAGTTTTCTCTCAAAAAGAGGCGATTATTGTGGATCTTTTCAATCATTCAATTGAATAAAAATTCAGGTTTCAATTAAATCTTAATTCTATTCTCTTCTATTCATGTTGAATTTTAGTTTATGTTTCGAGTTTTATTTTGTTTAATCCCTTATGCCCTAATTCTTGTTTTATTTCTAGTTTTATAATTGTTGATTAATTCATTAATTATGATCATATCTTTAGTTTTGTTGTCCACAATTGCTTTAGTTTTTATGATCATGAGTGTGTAGTCAGATTTCTAGGGTTTAGGGAAACCTTGATTAATTAATGGACTATTAACTTAGATTGTTCCAATTCCACAATTAGTAGTCAAATTCCTATTATTGGCTTGTTTGTTTACAATTGAGTTGTGCGCAGATTTAATTGTAATTTTGGTAATTGTTGAATTTGATGCCGAGAGGTAAAAATACCATAATTAGACCACTAGATCATAGGCGGAATTAGTCTAGGCATGAGCGAGAGCCGCTAGATGAGTTTTGAGGGAGTCTAAGTTCGAGAGAATTAGTGAGCTCTAATTTGACATAATTGTGAGATTGAACGTTCTTTGTTGGTGAATCCATTAGTTAATTCTTGGTGACACGAATAACCCTAAACCTTAAATATTAGTTTAAATCACTTTCATTTCTTGTAGTTGATTAGCAGTTAATCAGTAGTCAATTAGTTAATTAATAATTCTCAACTAAGACCCTTTTCACAGTTTAAGCTTTTTAGAACTAATAGAGTTCAATTGCTTCCCTAAGGATTCGATCCCTACTTCCCTAGCTACATTAGTTTGATTTGTTTGGTTTATTTTTGATAGGTGTGCGATAGCCTCATCATATAGTAAACAAGAATAATAATTAGAACCATACTACAAAAGGTAAGTTACAAACAAATAAAAGTTAGTAACAAAAGTTAGTAATATGTTAGTAGCAAGAGTGTAAGAATGTCATAATAATGTTAGTCATAATAGCCATTAGTTTTACCATTCATTTTAAAAATTTAAAGTGTGATGTCCATAGTGTCCAAGCTTGTTTTGTCCTTATTTATCTTAAAAAAAATGTTCATTTATAGGATATAAGGTAATTATTCCATTATATTACTTCAAGTATGATAAATTGTATTAATAGGTGAAATTATATCATTTGTGGGTTTTTGGTATAGAAGATCCGAATTATCGGCAGCTATAGAGTATACACCCAAAGTGATTATTACTTAGATGTGTAGCAAATTAAAATCAGGATATAAAGATGTAAGTAGTAGCTATTACCTTTAGAGATTTCGTGCTGATAACGTGTTAGAATTTGAAGGAATTAATTTCCTACTTGAAGCTTGGCTCTTAGTATTTGAAGCAATTAGTTACTACTAGAAGATGTATTGTTGAAGTAAGAAAATAGGAAGGAAAGATGAATATGTAATATTTATAGGGGAGTAGCGAATAACCAAAGATGAGTAAAGTGGATGTATTGCATGTGTTGTATGATTACGTTTACAACAAGGGAACAAGCCCTTTTATAGGCAACCATGCACTAAGTTAGTGCATGTCACCATCCTTGACAATTATACAATAAACTATATATATTTTGCATGTGCATTAATATTTACCCATATAATAATTTTTGTTTGCTAATACATATTTCACAATATAAATAAACTAGTTTTTCTGCACAGGCGTTGCCTCGGAGAACATGACTAATATACGTGTAACAATGAGAAAGGCAATTAAGGTGCTATCTTAGTATATCACCATTGATTTTTACAGGGATGAGTTAGTTATTTGTTGTTGTTATTTTAAGTTTACTATTAAAACAATATATTTAAAAAATTGGGCAAGGTCACCAAAAACATCTAGTTGAGTTGGTAATTGTGTTGAATTTCTTTACATAGGTCATAGATTCGATTTTTGTGAACATTATATTTTTGGTTGAATAATTGGATATAACTTATGTGTCTTACGTACATGGCGTAATGGTTGAGTATAACTTAAGTACCTTGCATATATGGCGCAATTATGGTGAGGATTGAGGAAGGTTTAAAGACGAACATACGTTGTATCAAATGCCTTTTTTAAATAATGAGAGGTGTTGGAGAAAAATATATACATATATATTAAAAATAATCTATTAGTCATTAAAAACACTTGGGTGAATTGATAATTGGCTTGGATTATCTACGAGAGGTCATGGGTTCAATCCTTGTTGGAAATAACTTGTATATGTGGCGCAATGCGGGTGAGAGCTGAGGAGATTACGTAGCTTGTTTACATTGACAGAAACGCCTCTTATTATATTATATACAAATTTTAACTATTGAAACAATAGTGAAGTCTCCTTATCATTACTGAACTGTAAGAAAATTTACGGATTTCGTTCATGAAATCAAACACAAAGGATCGAGACTAAACATAATTCAACACAAAGATAACAACAAAAAGGCTAACCTTGATCCATGGTAATTCTTGATAGCAATCTCTAGAGATTTTCCTCCCTTTAGCCCTTAGCTTTGATTGTTTATTTGATGAATAATAAACCAGTAATTTTTGTGATTAATGTTATGAGTTTTTTATGAAAATAAAATTGCCCATAACTTCCCTCTTATGTCCATAATAAATATAACTTGTGTGTCTCTTGTAACCAACTCTTGTTTAATGTTGGTGTCTCTTCAAGTGAGCACCTTTACTATTATATATTCTTTAATAAGAGATATCACATATTATTTTAATGGGCAAGGGACGAGGGAATAATAATACTCCCGGATTTTAATGTTATTAATTGAAACCGATTCATCACGGTATCACCTTTATTATTAAAATCTAATAACGTTAATATAGACTTATTTATTTTATTATTAAACCTTAAACACATAGGCCACATAGGATATTTAATAAATATTCTAACATTCTCCCACTTGGCCTTTGTGTCATCTCAATAGTTTAATAACTTCTGTAAATGCGCACTTTAAATAAGTCTAATAAACTTTAATAACCTTAGTTGAATTAGAATTGATCGGATCATGGCGGTCACAAGTCATTGTGCGACATGATCCCTTCCATGTATCACAAACCAATACAAACTCAATGATAAACTGTCATAAATCTCAATATCCATTACATGTCATCTACTAACTATAATGTATACAAATACCATAATGACAACACTATTATATGAAGCAGAAACACAACCATAATTGAATTCAAAGTATTTACATAAAGAGCTAATCTTACTAGTATAGCAAGGCTTTATCTATGACACCCATACGCTCTACATGGCCAATGAACATCTTGGGTGATAGTCCCTTAGTTAACGGATCTGCAACCATCATGTCCGTTCCAATATGATCAATAAACACTTTACGCTTCTGCACTTCTTCTTTCACAGACAAGAATTTCACTTCCATATGTTTGGTTACTTTAGAAAACTTGTCATTCTTTGAGAAGAAAACGGCTGCGGAATTATCACAATAAATTCTCAACGGCCTCGCTATGCTATAAACAATACCAAGTCCTGAGATAAAGTTCCGCATCCACAATGCATGATTCGTAGCCTCAAAGCATGCTACGAATTCAGCTTCCATGGTGGAGGTGACAAGGATAGATTGTTTGGCACTTTTCCATGATACAACTCCTTCAGCTAATAAGAACAAGTAGCCAAATGTTGATTTCCTACTATCAACACATCCACCGTAATCTGAATCCGAATATCCAATAACTTCAAGGTGTTCGGACTTTCTATATGTAAGCATGAACTCCTTGGTTCCTTGCAAGTACCTAAGAACTTTCTTAGCAGCTTTCCAGTGGTCCATTCCTGGATTACTTTGATACCGACCTAGCATCCCAACTGCGAAGCTAATATCGGGCCGAGTACAAGTTTGAATGTAATTCAAACTTCCAACCACTGATGCATATGGAATTCTTTCCATTTCCTTTCGTTCCAATTCATTTTTAGGACATTGCATTTTACTGAACTTGTCCCCTTTTTGTATTGGAACAACACTTGCAGAGCATTTCTCCATTCTGTATCTCTCTAAGACCTTATCAATGTAAGCTTTCTGAGACATCCCAAGCCATCCTTGTGATCGATTTCGATGTATTTCTATTCCAATCACATATGATGCCTCACCCATATCTTTCATTTCAAAGTTCTTAGAGAGATATTTCTTTGTTTCATGCAACATACCCATGTCATTCGCAGCAAGTAATATGTCATCAACATATAAGACTAAAATCACAAATTTGCTCCCACTGAACTTAATGTAGATACATTTGTCAACAATGATTTCTACAAAACCATAAGATGTGATAGTACCATTGAACTTTAGGTACCATTGTCTGGAAGCTTGTTTTAGTCCATATATTGACTTCCTCAGCTTACACACCATGTGTTCTTTTCCTGTGGCCAAGAAACCTTCTGGTTGGTTCATATATATTTCCTCCTCTAATTCCCCATTCAAAAAGGCGGTTTTAACATCCATTTGGTGAAACTCAAGATCATAATGAGCCACCAAAGCTAAAACAATTCTTAAAGAATCTTTCTTTGAAACGGGAGAAAAGGTCTCTTTGTAGTCAATGCCATCCTTCTGAGTGAAACCTTGAGCAACAAGCCTGGCCTTAAATCTTTCAATGTTGCCTTTGGAGTCTCTTTTGGTCTTGAAAACCCATTTCGATCCAATTGTTTTGGATCCTTCCGGCAACATTACTAAGTCCCAAACATTGTTATCGTTCATAGATTTCATCTCTTCTTTCATGGCAATTAACCACTTATCGGAATTGCTACTTTCCATAGCCCTTTTAAATGATACAGGATCATCATTCAGGCTTAAGTCACATTCACTTTCAATTGCATAAACCACATAATCATCTGAAATAGCTGGTCTCTTTTCCCTAATAGACCTCCTTAATGGTTCATGTGGTTCAGAATTCTCTTCTTGAATTGTGACTGGTTCATCATCCATTTCATCATGTGGGATTTGATCATCATTATGTTGTTCAGTTGTGCCAATTGGATATGATGCAACAACTGGTACAATAGCTTTAGTAGACATGTCAGGAGAAGTAGCTTCAACCTGAATTTCTTTAATGTCCACCTTTCGTGATTCTTTACTCCCACTAGTTTGACCATTTTCAATGAACCTAGCATTTCCAGTCTCAACTATTCTGGTACTATGGTTAGGGCAATAAAATATGTATCCCTTTGACTTTTCAGGATAGCCAATAAAATACCCACTAATTGTCCTTGGATCGAGTTTCTTTTCATTGGGATTATATAACCTTACTTCTGCTTGGCAACCCCAAACACGTATATGTCTTAAACTAGGTTTCCTTCCCGTCCACAGTTCATAAGGTGTCTTAGGAACTGCCTTACTAGGAACCCGGTTAAGCAAATACGTAGCAGTCTTTAATGCATATAACCACAAAGAATCGGGTAAAGAACAATTATTTAACATGCTCCTAACCATACCCATTAAAGTACCATTCCTTCTCTCCGCTACACCATTTTGTTGAGGTGTACCAGGCATTGTATACTGTGCACAAATGCCTTTACTTTCGAGGAACTTTGCAAATGGACCTGGACATTGTCCACTTTCATTATATCTTCCATAATATTCACCTCCTCTATCAGATCTCACGACCTTTACTTTTCTATCTAACTGCCTTTCAACCTCATTTATGAACACCTCTAGGACATTCACAGATTGAGACTTTTCATGCAGTAAATATGTATAACCATATCGTGAGTAATCATCGATAAAAGTGATGAAATACTTTTCACCATTCCACGAAGGAACATCAAATGGACCACATATATCGGTGTGAATTAACTCAAGTAGCTGAGTGCTTCTCATGGCAGGTTTCTTTGCTATGTGCTTAGTTTGTTTTCCTTTTATACAATCTATGCACACATCTAGATCACAAAAATCCAATTGAGGTAAAATGTCATTCTTTACCAACCTCATTAACCTTTCTTTGGAAATGTGACCTAGTCTTTGATGCCACAATAAAGCAGAACTCTCATTAGATGCACTACGCTTAATGCCTTGACTTTCAACATTAAACAAGGATTCAGAAAATTTAACATCAAGATTAAACTTATATAGTGAATCAGTCAAAGTACCACTACCAACAAAACAATTATGTCGATACAATGAAAATCCACCAATTCCAAATTTAACATGAAAACCTAAATTGTCCAATCTACTAATAGAAACTAAATTTCTAGCACAATCAGGTACATAGAGACATCTTTCAAGATCCAAATAACAGCCAGTGTTTAAGATCAATCTATAAGTCCCTATTCCTTCTATACGTGCCTTCATCCTGTTTCCCATGAACAAGTACTGTTCAGCTCCTCTTATGGGCTGGATCGAATTGAATCCCTGTTTAATATGAGACACATGAGTAGTAGCACCAGAATCTAACCACCAAGTATTAAAAGGCACTTCTATAAGATTTGATTCAAAGGAAACAAAGCTATAATGTATACCTTTCTTTTCGAACCAAGCCTTCCTTTTAGGACATTCTTTCTTGAAGTGTCCCGATTTCTTGCAAAAGAAACACTTCTTGTCTTTTCGGATTTGACTTTGTGGACCTTTCACAGAAGTCTTATCCTTGTTTTTGCCCTTTTTACCTGGCTTTTCTTTGCTGCTGCTGGCACCATCATGACCTATGAGATGGATTTCTCGATCTTTCATCTTCTTTAATCTACCTTCCTCTTGAATCAACATGGCCTTTAATTCTTGAAAGTTCCACTTATCCTTAATGGTGTTATAGTTCACCTGAAACTGACCAAATTGATCTGGAGGTAGAGAATTAATGATGAATTGAACCAAGAATGAGTCACTCACATCCATTCCCAGGCTCTTTAACTTTGCTGCCAAGTTAGACATGTGAGTCACATGATCATGGATAGGCTGAGACCAGTCAAACTTTTTAGTAGTCAGCTCACTCATTAGGCTGCCCACTATTGACTTATCAGCCAAATCAGATTGTGAACACTCTTTAATCACATGCAAGAATTCCTTTGCATTCTCTGTCTTAGGCATAGATGGCTTGATACTTTCAGCCATAGTCATCCTCATGAGATTCAAACACAACCGATTTGATCGCTCCCATGCCTCATAGAGAGACTTTTCTGCATCGGAGCTAGTGTCTGTAATGGTTGCGGGCTGCTCATCCATTTGAATTGCAAGGTCCAAAGACATAATACCCAGTGTAAACCGGATTTGTTCAGACCAATCATCATAGTTCAGCCCATTGAATTTCACAACAGAGTTCGCAAATGAATAGAAATTTGATGAAGCTGCAATAAATTAATACATGCTCACCTATTAGCGCTTTGATAAAATATAATACAGATTTTAATAAATAACTAACTATATATACTTTATGATATGCATCTAAGTAACCTTTGGGCTATACTTAAATACACACAATTTCATCGATGCTAAAAAAAAAATATACTTTTATAATTGACATAATATATATTTGCTAAACAAGCACGCCATCTTTGGATAAACATACTACTTAACAAAGAATGTATGTCTAATACTTCACATATTATTGACTATATTCAATGATCCATCTTTGGATGATCTTCTAGAATATACTCAATAAAACAATTGATCAATAAAACTTATCTTAATAATAGCATCACTTTAATCATGATCAATTGAAATCTAATTTATAATTCAAAATCTAAATAACATACATAACTAGGCCACTTTGGTGACTAACAAGTTACTACCCTTATTTAGACCTTGAATTATAATTTTTAATGGGTTTTATTTTTTTTTTTTTAATAATACTATTCAAGTAGTTATAGAAAACATCACAAATGCTTTGGGATTTCAACACTTGAATCTGGTTCCAGCCCTACTTTTCTGCCTAATCACATTGAGGATTTGCTAATTTGGATTGCATTCAACCACGTAAAGGGAACTCCGACATTTCATAATCATCATCAGACTAATAATACTATTCAATTTTCTTATATACTGCTGTTTTCTTTCATGCACTAGACCTTGAATAATACTATTCAAGTAATCATCGTAATGCGTAAATTATGATAGTCTACACCCGCTCTTGATACCAAAATGTAAGAAAATTTACGGATTTCGTTCATGAAATCAAACACAAAGGATTGAGACTAAACATAATTCAACACAAAGATAACAACAAAAAGGCTAACCTTGATCCATGGTAATTCTTGATAGCAATCTCTAGAGATTTTCCCCCTTTAGCCCTTAGCTTTGATTGTTTATTTGATGAATAATAAACCAGTAATTTTTGTGATTAATGTTATGAGTTTTTCATGAAAATAAAATTGCCCATAACTTCCCTCTTATGTCCATAATAAATATAACTTGTGTGTCTCTTGTAACCAACTCTTGTTTAATGTTGGTGTCTCTTCAAGTGAGCACCTTTACTATTATATATTCTTTAATAAGAGATATCACATATTATTTTAATGGGCAAGGGACGAGGGAATAATAATACTCCCAGATTTTAATGTCATTAATTGAAACCGATTCATCACGGTATCACCTTTATTATTAAAATCTAATAACGTTAATATAGACTTATTTATTTTATTATTAAACCTTAAACACATAGGCCACATAGGATATTTAATAAATATTCTAACATGAACAACAATTCCACTAAAATGTCAGTTGCTTCTACGTGCTTTTTTCCTTCCTTACTCTTTTTGGTGAAATCTCTCCTTATCTTCTTCTTCCTCCTTTGGTTATTTTTTAGCAGTTCTTCGGTAGTCCCCTGCCACCCTTTTATCTCAAACAACAAAGGCATCCATTTCTCCCTCCGACCCTTGGATCTCTAAAATGGGTGTGTTTCCGGGGCTCTTTCATCAGTACATTCGTTGGGATTGGTTACCTAGGGGTATTTATGGTATTAGGGTTTCTTCAACTATATTATTCATGGCAACCCTAATTCCATAAATATTGTTGTCTATTGGGCTGATGATGAAGGACTATTTCAGATGGAGTGTATTGTCTTGTGTTCTTCAGGGAGGTGTTTCAGGTTAGTAAGGTTTTGGTTTGGGGAATTTGGGGTTTTAGTTAATAGTTTGGATTTGGGGTTTAATTGTCCAATTTCGGTTCATGCACCTCAAATTAGGAAGGTAATTGTTTGACGTTGAAGAGTAGATAGCTAGTTGGGTTCATTAGTCATGCATGTATTTCAGTGTAAAATCATGTATTTTCGAAGCTAATTGTTTGAAGTCCTAGAGTACAAAGCTAATTGGATTCACTATTTATGAATTTCAGTGTGAATTTCATTAATTAATTAGTATAATTTAATTAATTGTGTAAAATTTTGAGTGTTAGATTTGGTTTGTTGTAACCTATTGGTTGTAATGTTGTGTGCTGGTTTGGGTTGCACAGAAGTTGGGCTAATTCACTGGGTTGTAGACTATATAGTTTTGATACAATATTGGGCAGCGAGGCTTATTCAACTATTTATGATGAGGTTGGGATGGCCAATGTATATATATATTCATATTCATAAACATAGCCATCCATATATATATATATATATATATATATATATATATATATATTCATATACATAGCCATCCATATATATATCCATGCTAATATATATATATTCATATACATAGCCATCCATATATCCATGCTAAGGACTGCTTGGTCAAAGTGGACCATTACCTATTTGCAACTCATATAAGATATTTCACATAAGTGTTTGGTGGTAAAAAAGGGCGCCAAACATGCTTTGCACTGATAATCATGCTTCCTCACAAAATTGTTTTGAGCACGTTTGTATGTAACGTAAGTTGAATTCTGCTTGCTTGTTTTAATGCTTTCTAAATATGATACATTGGTTCAGTTTTTCATGGGAAAAGAGTTTATTTTCTTGCCTATATATACACAATGTGGCTAAATAATCGAAGCTATTCACTTTGTTCAACATTAGTCTCACAACTTCAGGTTTCTTCTGTAAAAGAAGTCAGTTCTCTCCTTTTAATTCTCATTTCATTTTCATGTTATTTCCATAATTTTTAAGTGTATGCTATCATATGCTTGTATGTTTTGATCCATGTGCTTACTAGATTATTATTGTAGTTTTATAATAAAATGTTTATGCTGGGTTTATCATGTTAATATATGTTCACCATGAATTTAAATATTTGAATATTACATTTTTATAATTGATGTGCTTTATGTAGTGTTCAATGTTAGACTCTATTACAAGCTGGTAACAATGTTTTTGACTTGTTCATTACATATTCTAAGGGCTTGTTTACTTCAACTGAAAACAACTGAACTTAACTTATTGGAGCTGAACTGAACGGAGCGGAGCTGTGCTGAGCTGAAGTGATTTTAAGCTGAAGTAAACAGGCCCTAAGTTCTAAGAGTCAATATGTTGTTTTTTTGTTATAAAAGTGATATACATATTTTATATAGTGTCCTTCCCTCATTTTCGGTTGATTTGTATGCTTAATAGTTGAATTTGTGGCTTTATTTTGGTTAAATAATCGTTCCTTGGTGTTAATTTATGATTTGAATGAGTTTTAGCGATTTTAGTTGATTTCCAAAGCTTTTAATGTTAATTATATGCTTCATCGGTTAATATGTGTGGTTTTTGGTTTGTTTTATGTGTTACAAGAGCGTAATAGGGAGTTATGAAGTCAACACGTGCTTAAACGATCCCCCACTACAAGATAACAACTATTTTGCGACGGACAAATTCCGTCGCAAACTTAACAAATTCCGTCGCAAAATGTCCCTCGCTAAATTTTTTGTCGCAAATTGCCAAGTTTGCGACCGAAAATTCCCTCGCAAATTTTGCTATTTTGCGACGGAAAATTACCTCGCAAATTTAGCTATTTCCCTCGCAAATTTGCGATGAAAAATTTCCTCACAAAGTTAACTAATTTGCGATGGAAAATTCCCTCGCAAATTCCGTCGCAAACGGTAACTAAAAAATAATAATGCACTTTTGCTACGGAATATTC
This sequence comes from Suaeda aralocaspica, assembly GCA_016808085.1. NCBI lineage: Eukaryota > Viridiplantae > Streptophyta > Magnoliopsida > Caryophyllales > Amaranthaceae > Suaeda > Suaeda aralocaspica. The sequence continues at coordinate 379,321 of PYUH01000257.1, read as the reverse complement.
CGTCGCAAATAATAATGCACTTTTGCTACGGAATATTCCGATAATTACATATTTCAAATGTAACATATGCATACAAAGTATTTCCGTCTTAAATAGTTTCATAGTTTTAAAGTTTAACAATCATAATAAAGGCACTAAGCTATGTTATATTTTACAAGGTATCTATCAACACTTGCATTGAATCCCTTGCCCGGCGCCGCTGCCTTCGTCGTCTGGCGAGTCCTGAGGTTGAATCTGGAAAGGTGAACAACTGTCGCTACCGAATTGACTCATCATCTGCTCCATAAACTCCTTCTTTGTCCTCTTCATTGCCTCAATCTCGGCTCGCATCTTCTCCTCAACCTCAGCCCGCACCTCCTCCCGCACCTTCTTCATATGTTTCTCTAAATGATCTTTCATTTGAGAAAATACAGATGGCGTGTACTGCTTCGATGACCCAGATCTCCTCGAAGAGCTGTAATACAGGTCCGCACCACTACCAAGACCCTTGACGCGACCTTTCTAGGTACGACCACCAGATGCCTCCCTATATAACTCATCGGGCGTTTTGTGACTCCCGTCATTGCTTGTTTCCTCAAGCTTCTTCTGGTAGGTCTCCTACAAAACGCAATTAAAATTAAAAACACGATAATGGGGATATGGGGGGGGGGGGGTTATTCTTAGTTATCCAAATTTGAATTTAACTCAACCCAACATACATTGTAAACAATAAAAGCCAGAGTTATGTAACAAAATAGATGGCTTATTTCTGTAATCAAACTAGCCTTTACATGTGTTTGAGGTTCAAATGGACTCGAAATGGCTAAAATTGGCTACTAATGTCCCCATTTTTCATATAAGTCTACATTTCAACCTATAAATAAGCTAAAAATTCCTAAAAGGCATAATTAGAAGTGTTACAACCTTTACATTATGCCTAACTAGCCTTTACATGTGTTTTAGGTTCAAATGGCCTCGAAATGGCTCAAAATGGCTACTAATATTATGTGCTCATTTTTCATCTGATATCAGATGCCCTTTGGCAAATTGATATGATATCAGATGCCGAAAAGATTATGAATCAAATGAGTGGGGAACATTAGGGTGAAAAAAATGAAAAGAAGAGAATAAAAGACCAACACAAATAATGTCATCTTCAATCATGAAAAGCCTTGAACTAGAAACAAGACACTACAGAAGCAAATGTACAGAAAAGAACTAATGACTAATTTTTTAAGGTTAAGCCCCACCCTCAAAGATATGATCAACCTCAATTCATCTAAGCCACTCTATAGCATGATTCTATCAACTAAACCGAAAATCAGACAGACCGTTATGGGTTAAGTGAACTATTGATCTTTCACATTTTCGCCACTAATGAAGTTATTAGTTAAACAATTAACTAGAATTGCGAACATGAAAACAATTGTTCATAAATTATACTCGTACAAAAAACATGAGCAAAGATCCCACAAAAATGAGCACTCAAGAGCAAGGTGGGTGTCACATGGCAACATCATTTAGCAGATTTCATAGATAAGTTATAAAATTAATAAGCAAAATCATAGGACCCTAGTTGTTATCTTTGAGAATGAAAAACATAGTAAATAATGTGAGTGAGAAAATAAAACGAAGATCATGGCAAAACTAGACAGCACGCTATCTGTGAGAACAAAACTAGACAAAATGCAGCAGTGATGGATCCAATGACTGTGAGAGTCCAAAGATCATGGCAAGTGCACCAAATGAGTTGCACACTAACTCAAGAAATGGCCCCTCTTTAAATAAAATCTTCTATAGCCTTTTTCATCCTGTGAAAAGCATGTAGGGGCTTTTCCAAAGAGCTACAACTTTTATTGAAGGTATGTCTGACAGCACGCTATTAGGCTGATCAACAAACAATCTGCCAATCAAGATAGCTTCTCAGAAAACACTTTCTGAACTCTACTAATTTAGCCACGAAGGGTGAAGCTACAAGAGTTTTAACTACATTACTTTTGATAACCCTGAAAAAAAATCTATTACACCCTTTTCAAACTATGTGAGGATAATCACCTGACAATTGAACTTAAGAAGAATTAAATATCAACTAAATAAGCCTTAAATCGAAGTTGAAAACATTCACTAGACGAAGTTGAGTAGGAATTGCGAAAAATTAAGCCACTGTGAGTGAGATACATTGGTGACCAAAGTGGTAATCAATAATAATATTTTTGGATCAATCGATCATGCAAAACAGGACTAAGAAACAGAATCACAAACAAAAATATGGGGCAAAAACATTGACACAGAGTAACTCAACAAGAAATGAATGTAACGAATTGCATCCAAACCGTATCAATCTGTCTACAATATGACCAGGTTGAATCGAACATCATATTGATCCATATGAAATTGGCTCAAACAAAGCCTAGTCCAAATGCAACAAGACAAATAACGGACTCAACAAGGATCCAAATGACTCAATTGAGCATCCAATTTGACATTTCTAAGACAGAATCATGTTTGCGTGTGTGTCTTGTGTGAAGCTGAAACTGAAGATGCAGTTTCAAATGTGAAGTATCAATTCAATCAAAATAAAAAGATTCACAATAGTTCCTAAACCATCAATTCAATCAGATGTGAAGGCCGATGCATAAGTTTGCACATGGAGCATTACAACTCACAGGCACAACCAGAGCTTTGTAATAAAAGTTCAACAAACGAAGGAAGAAAATAAATGTGAAGGAAAAAACATTGACTGTAAAACAAAACAAAAAAAGAACAAAAAAAAGAAAAAGTGAAATCAAGAAAACAAACCTGAGAAATTCAGCAACAGTAAACGAAGGAAAGGAGAAACCCAAGAAATTGGGGGAAATGTGAGTGAGTGAGTGAAGTGGTTTGATTTGAATTTAGCAGTAATGGACGAACAACTGACGAACAACCGATGAACAGCAGTAATTGGTTTGAATTTCGTCACATTAACAACCAACGAACAGCAATAATTGATTTTGATTGGGTTGAACAACCTTCTTCCGTTTTTTTAGGGTGGCGAATCGACGAAGAAGAAGAAGAAGGGTTTTTGGGTGGCGAAGAAGAAGAATGGCGGTTTGGGTGGTGCGGTGGTTTCCGGAAGTGAGAAGGGAGTAGTTTGGGTGGTTGTGAGGGAATTTTTTCGCGACAAAATAACATAAGGGTTTGTCGATTTTTTGCGAGGGAATTTTGCGACGGAATTAATTTGCGAGGGCTTATTACGCCGCAAATACAAAACTCCGTCGCAAAAATCAATTAGTCATCTGATTTGGTTTGTCACTTTTTTGAGACGGATATTTCCGTCGCAAACAAGCAAATTTCCGTCGCAAACTCTTAATGTGCGACGAAATTTATTTCCGTCACAAAAGGCCGTCGCTATTTTCCCAATTTCTTATAGTGCGAGTCAAAATGGCTTTGCTTCGAGATACGTGCCAAGGTACGAGAAGCTACGAACGAGATTGGAAACAATTGAGCGAAGATTTTGTAGACATCTAATTTAGTCCCCAGTCCCATCGTAAGACTCCATGATGAAAAATAAAACCCACTTCTCTAGATTATTGGACAATTGATGTTATTGGACTTAATTTTACTATTTTTCTTAAATTACAAAATAATTTTTAAAAAAAGTCCATTTATATTATTGGATTTTTATATAAGCCCAACATTTGATTTGTTTTTGAAAAAAAAAAAAAAAAGAAAAAAACGAGTTTTAGCGTAGCCTGACTCAGCAAGTCGTACTAACGCAGCAGCGTGGCAAGGATACCAGCGCTAGCTGCGCAGCGTGACAGCTTGTGTCACGCTGGCTGGTCAGCGTTACTAAACTTGTAACACTACCTGGCCAGCGTGATAAAACCTGTCGCGCTACACATTTTTCTTATAAATACCCTTTTTTCTCTTCTAAAACGGGCCTCTTGACTCTCTTGATTTTTCTACCCATTCTCACACTTCCAAAACCGACATTCTCTCACTCTCCTAAACCTACTTTCTCTCTCTTTTAAACCTACTTTCTCTCTCTTTTTTCTGTTTTCTCTTTACACTTAAAATTTTCTCCATCAAATTATTATATTTATTTTATTTCTAATTAAGTGGGTTAATTTCTTATTATTACGAATTAAATTTGAAACTTTGTCCAAATTAATACTCGAAAAAACAATAATCACGCGAGAAGTGTAAGTTTTCTGAGTCTTAAACTAAACTTTATGTATTGATTGTTGTATTTATTTCAATTTTTCACAATGTTTTTGTTAAAGGACTTAATTTTAATCAATTTATCACATTAAACTAAGATAATTTTTGGACAAATTGTATCATGCTAGGAACCTTGAAATAATCTTAATGACGATTTGACTAAATTAATTAATTTTATATGATTTCACCATAATAATAGTAATTTTGTGTTAGGTTGTAAATTATTATTTTGTGGTTCTTTATATAACTTGTGTATAATTGAGAAAAAATTAGTAATGGCCGCCTACGGGCTAAAATGACGTACTCCGCCATATTAGTACCTTCACCCCCGAATCCAACCTTTGGTTCGTAAGATCATAACTTGAAGTCATCCCATGGGATCGAAAGGGTTATTCGTGCAATTTAGATTATCTTCCCGTATTCGTGTCCCATTTGTAATCAATCTAAATACACGGTTTATGAGTTTGATTCCTAAAACTCATTGGCGACTCCTTACTAGCATCGTCCGTATTCGTTGATATTATCTCACTCGAAAAAAGATAATTAATAAAACAAAAAAACACTAAAATAGCGTAGCGCGACATACTTTGTCACGCTAACGTCGCAGCGTCACAAAGTTTGCTGCGCTACACCTGCAGCGTGACAAACTTTGTAGCGCTGCATAGTCAGCGTGACAAATTCTGTCACACTACCACGCTAGCGCGACTGAAATTCCTACGCTCCTGTTTTTTTTTTTTTTTTTTTT